>JAHWFO010041365.1:1861313-1899479 GCA_023313115.1 Rhysida immarginata | reverse complement strand
GTCGTATTTTTTCTTTTTACTCGTTGTGGTTAAAGAGTGTTTTATTTCTTGCATTACTATTAATTTATCCACATCCTTTTTTCTTATAAAAATTTGTTTTCGGTCCTCTGCATTATTTGCATTTTTGCCAGTTCCGAAAATTATATTTTTACTTTCAAGGGTGATAAGGATAACTCTGTAAAGGATAGGGTGGAAGGGACAGAGGGCAGAGTGGCAATAACAGTAAATGATAGTAACATTCACCATGTGAGTAAGTGAGTAAACAAATGGGGACTATTAGTTATATAGGGTGTAACAGAAAGGTTCACCACATTTCAGAAATCTATATTTTTTTAAAAAATGAAGATACAGATATGGGCGACATATTGAAATGTTTGTAATAATCTTAAGTTTTGTCTATAAGTGTTCAATGTGTCCTCCTCCTGCTGCACGGCACACATCTAGCCGATAATCAAATTCCTCCCATACTTGCTGGAGTCACTTCACGAATGGTGTCTGTTATTAAAGTTTTTAGCTCCTTATGATTTGCCGGAAAGAGGGCACAAAACACGGTCTTTATGTATCCCCACAAGAAGTCGTCACAAACAGTGAGGTCTGGGAATTGAGGTGGCCACAGAAAGGCTTTGTGTTCTGCGTTTGCCCCACTTCAAACATGCACCAAAGAAGTTTATGAATTGTGATGCATGTTTGTCAAGTTTGTGAATGGAACGTGAAGTTCACAAGTGGTGTGACAGCAGTATCAAACGCCTCTCGCCCATGTCAGGCACAACGAGTTGTGACGCCAGAGAATATTGCAACAGTTGAAGCCTTAGTGTTGGAAAATCGCTGAGTAACAATTGATGAAATTGCAGAATTGTTAGACATTAGTCATGGTTCAGCCCACCACATCATTTCAATAGGTTTCACACCTTCACTATTCAAAAATCGGATAACTGAACGCTGTTCTTTTTTGGTGCATGTTTGAAGTGGGGTGGCCATCTTTAAACTGCTGCTATGAGGTTGTTTGCTTGCCTCTACTTTCCTGCCACCTACAACTCATTTTTAACGGATCTGCAAAATTCCAATACTGTGGGGCGAAATTTGGAATTTTAATTACAATTTTGCGGTTTTCATTTGACTCACCCTCGTACAAACAGTTAGATAAAAATCAAAAACCTTTATTTCACAATATCTTTAATCCTTGTTGCTACCTTCAATTATTACGGGCTTTAACAGCAACTTTATTATAAAGGGTTTTATGCTCTTTATTTTCTTTTAATCGCAAGGCCTGTGTTAGCACATGTTAATTTATGTTTTATAATTAACATACTTAATTCATGTTAAAAATTTAGCAATTATTTTTGCATGGTAATATGAAAAATAACAGCTTCCATACTCTGTAGCTCTCGGCATGTGGATTTTATGTAAAACATAAAATAGCACACTTAATAGAGATATCCAATTTCATCAGCATTTTATTAGAGAATAAAATCAACAGAAAATCTTAGAATCTTGCTGAATGAGATTTGTAAAGACCTTAAATACATAGCACCCCTAATGTACAGGTGTCTCACCTAAAGTGAACCAATAGCTAATTTCTAAAATACAAATCTGACAGACTACTTTCAATGGAAGAATTATTGTACTTTTATGTGAGGGGTTTTTATGTGTATTCTATTTCCAAAAAAACTAATGCCATTTTCGAATATGGAAGTCAACTTTGAAATGTGCAATGGAAACCCCTATTTTTAATGGCATTTTCAGATTGTACCCAACATTTGAGAAATGTTTTATTCTTGGTGTTTTTTCAATTGATCCAACTGTTTAGGAGATAGTGGCACTAACTTGTGGAACTTTAAAAGTTTTGAACCCAATTTTATCGATGAAGACAAAGAGATTGAGGGTGCGTCTTACTGACATTCCTATTCTACTTTTTGATGGTCTTTAAGAATCCAAAGTCAGAATTTCAAAAATCCAAAATTTTTTAATACACATACAGATGCTGGATTATGGATCTTTGAAATTTTTGATTCTTAAAGACCACCAAAAAATAGAACCAGAATGTCTCTAAGACCCACCCTCTTATTTCTTTGTCTTCATTGATAAAATTGGGTTCAAAATTTTAAAAGTTCCACACTTTCAGTGCCTCTATCTCCTAAATGGTTGGATCAATTGGAAAAAACACCAAGAATAAACATTTCTCAAATGTTGGGTACAATCTGAAAATACTATTAAAAATAGGGGTTTCTATTTAAGATTTTAAAGGGGGTGAGGTAAGGGGTGGGGGTCGAGGTAGGGGGTGGGGTCAAGTTTGGTATCATTGGATAGCTTTTTGAAAAATATTAAACACGTGTTTTTGTTTCTCCAGATATTGGCCGTCACACTTTATTTGAAATGCACGTATATCATCTGGTTAAAGATTTTCAACATATATTTTAAATTTTATTCCATAATATGGCTTTCAATAAAAAATTTTGATTCTTATAAACTTCTGGGAAAGGAAGGAGAACAGATCGTGAAAGGCGTTTTGAATCATCTTTAAATATATTTGACACTGGAGAAGGGCGATGTGGAATGTTATTCTTCATATTAATTAACAGGAGGAGGAAAAAAAAATCCATTTCTCTGTTGATGAGAAACACCATTGACAGAAGTTCTACTGTAACTCTTTTTCATCATATAACTCTTCCTTCACTGTTCTCCTTTTCACCATGTATCAGGTTATAATTAAAAAGAAAAAAAGGGGAAAAAAGTCAAAATAAATAATCTTCATCGTATTCTGTTATATATAGACTATGCACTAGTAGAGGGATATAGGCAAGATTTTATTTTGAGAGAAGGGTTGAATGAAAATATGGAAAAGAAAGTACTGAATTATTAGGAGCCATTCCTTAAGTACAATTTACCTACCCATGATATTATTTTTTATTTTATATTTTAGAAGTGCAAAGCATTTATAATGGAGGTTTGAAGCAAATAAACTCAGTATATGTTGTCATAACCTCCATATATGGGTTATGTTAAGGTTTTATCAAATTTCAAAGGCTTGTCACAGGTGGGATACATAACAAAAACTGCTCAATAATGCTGGTAATTTACATCCTCATTTTTTCAAAAAAAATTTGATTTTATTCCATTCGTTGTGAGATATAATGCATTTTATTTCAGGTTATAGTTGATTATATTCATTTTGAAAACTTAATGTTTAAACTCTCACTTTGTTATGGAATGGTTCATAGGTTCAGTCATTTTAAAAATAAATGACATTTTATTATTTCACATATGACATTGTTATAATGACAATATGATGGTCTTTAAATTTTCATTCATTTTCTATTAATTTAGCATTTTACTGCAGTCATTGCTTGTTTGAGGGGAAACCTTTCTTATCTCTTGTGGTGCAGCTGGTTATATGATATTCTAATCGTTTTATACAACCATCCCCTTCCACTCATCATGCCATCAGACTCTTTTGACAAAGCCACATTAGCTCTGGATCATAGTAAAGTAGCACCACTTTCCTCTTGCTCTTTTACTTGAACAGAATTGAGAAAAGATTATGATCTCTGTTAAGGCAGAAGTGCTGGCTTATTATTATTGTTGATAAAAAACATGAGAAAATATAATTTCATTCAAATTTCTTTGGAAGAGACAAAATAACTTCAGAATGGGTATGTTGGTTGATTGTATTTGCAAGGGAGATAACCTGAATAATGTGAATTCCCTCTCATCATGGGTTTTATGGAGAATAAAGAAATGGTGCATGTGCACAGCCACCGTAATGGAAACAGGTCCTACATCATGGCCCAGTTCTTCAACCTTTATGACGCTGTCTTCTACTGAATATACTTTATGGTGGCTGGATCAGTATCATGCTAACAACTGTTATGCACAGTTATGTGCATGGAAAGGTAGGCTCATTTGGATGTTTGTAAATGGAGGGTAAAATGTAATTAATTGCTAATAAGTTATAATATAAAAAAGTAAAATGTAGCTTAAACAAACAAGCCATCACTGCAAATTTTGAACTTTTTTATGTTTATCAATTTATTAACATAAGATTTGTTCATTAATTAGTTTTTTCCCTCCCTCTTATCCCCTTTTTCATTTCAGAATTACCATTTGGCTGGGAAAAGATTGATGACCCACATTATGGTACTTATTACATAGAGTAAGTGACATTAACTTGAAAATGGAGTGAGGGACTTGATTATCAACAGTATTAAAAATAGTGGCAGTACATCATTATAATTTTTAATGATGTACTGTCACTATTTACTTAGTAAATGATGATAGTGACTATTAAATTTGAAAATGCAGTAGGAACTTTGGCAAAATGTTATTAAAAACACTGTTTGCTGACATTAAAGGCTATGCACAAAGTAATGTGATTGAATTTTCCGGACATACTCGGGACTCTGGTAATGAACATGACCAAATGTTTCGATAAAAATTTTGCTTAATGGCAAACTTTAATCCCTTCTGTTTGAGTTTTTAAAATACTTCCTTAACTGTTTCCTCTGCACAAATTTTGCTGGAAGCAAGATGGCTTTATATGCATTTGCATTTTATTTTATATCACTACAGAATAAAATTAAGAGTAAAAAGCATTTGGCTTGTGATATATTTTAGAGATCATTTGATTTCAAGCTACTATTTGTCTTCTTAAACAAATTACAGTAATTTTAATTGATGAAGCATCATTTATCACTGTATTATATTGTTCTATTTTATAATTTACAAGAACTAAAACGTTTTACTTTTAATTTTAAATCACAGCTACAGATGATGGCGTTATTAAAGTCGTCCGTGATTAGATGTGAGAAAGCCTTCTTAAAATAACTTTTATAGTTGTATTCACCAAATATCTGAATTGTTAAAGTGTTAAAATTAACAATTGAAAACAAAAATGCAAAAATAAATCTTTTAAAATGGACAAGACATGCAAAATATTATGCATCTGCAATATTGGGGATCGTAGCCTTTTGTGTTATACAAAATGAAAAATAAAACTGGAGAGTATTGCCTGAAAATCAATCTCAATGATGCATGATTGAATTAGAGAATAATTTTACTGGTTTTTGAGCTAGCAAAATAAACTCATGAGGACTAGTAAATTCATTAATAATCTCTGTGCTCAAATTATTAAAGTAACTTTTTTTTTTTAATTATATTGGCATACTACAGCTTTATGATTTGGCTTTGCTCCTGAATAAACAGAGACACAATTGTGGCTTAATTAGCATACCAGCAAGGCTGCCACATGCAACTTAATTAATACTATTTGCAACTGTTTATTGAGTTAAGGAAATCTTTTACAGCTTGAGCAAATTTTGTATACAAATTACCAGGTATTAGTATTTTTTTAATGTAGTTATTTATTCAGTTAATAATGAGCCATTTAGAAAATTGAGATTGTTGCATGTGATTAGTTGTTGACATATGATGATTAAAAGTTCATCTGAAATCTTTTAGACAAATAGATAAAAAATTGTGTTGATTATATAAGTATAGTACAGTCATGCAAAAAAAATTAGAAACACTACCAAAGTGGCTCCTTTGTTCTTGTTTGCTCATTATAATTTACAAAACATCAAGATTTATTAACAAAAGGGCAACAAAATAATTTTTAAGCAAGAAAGTCAAATAAATAATGAAGATAGGCATCTACCAAGACTCTCAGATGATTTTCTTGAAATAGAAAAATTAGAAACATTGATGGCATAGAAGTTTTAGAAAGGGGTTTAGTAGTCTATTTTTCCTCTTTATACTAGTTGGTGCAGTCTTTCATAGGGAATATCATCCTAGCCTGCATATAGTTTGGCAACTGATTTGTATTGCTTGCCATTGACAAAAACTGCTCTCATAAGATGACTCCATATATTTTCTATGGGGTTTAAATCAGAATTACATGCTGGCAATCTGAAGTTGTGAAATTTTGCTTTGCCAGCCATGTTATTGTTTGTCTTTGCTGCATGGCAAGATGCATTGTCTTGCTGGAAAATAAGATCATCTGTGAGATTACGTTGCATGAATGGAAGAAGGTGAACTTGTAGTAATTCTTGATACTTACAAGGGACATACATGTAGTTATACAAACATTTTTTTTTTTTTTTTGTGCGCAAGCATACTTTGGAAGCTATAACATTGCTTTCAGGTGAAGTGGATATTCTTGAGTAGTGAAGAAAGAAGTTGAGAATGCAACAATACACATACGCACCACTTTAATAATGGAGTCTTTGTATGGCTATATGTGCTCAAATTTTTTCGTTTTCTCGGTTTATTTTGAAAGAAACAATATTTAGCATTTTCTTATTTTGCAAGCATCAATAGTAGCTTTAGTTGAGTAACATGTTAATTTGGTGGGAATCTATGAGATTCATGTTCATATAGTTCCCTTGTTAGTGGCATCCATGCGACCACTGACAACTGCTAAGTTGGTTTTGCCACCTAAGTAAAAACAGCCCACACAATAACAGAACCTGCTTCACCAACCTGCTTTAAAAAAAGAGTGGTCTTCTTTTCCTAAGTCATGCCAGTAAAATTGACAACCATCGGACCTTCCAAGTTAAACAGATAAGAAGACCATGAATGCTACTAAATATTCCTGGACAGCCCTGATTGTTGTCAATTTTACAGCTTACCTCCATTATTCATTCTACTTTCTTGCTTAAAAATTATTTTGTTACATTTTTGTAAATAAATCTTGACGTTTTTTTAAATAATAGTGAATAAACATGAACAAAAAAAAGAGAGAAAAAAAAAACACACACACAATAATGGGTTTATTTTTACTCTCTATTTTTATTCATCACATGATTCAGAGCAAAGGAAATGAAAATGAAAACTATATCAAATAACAACATTGCCAGCCCCATAAAGGAAAAAGAAATGTTATTCAGACAATGCACAAATTTTTGACAAAGCTCATTTAATCAAACTATTTGCAGTTTTCAAGGATACAACACAAAGCAGCCATCGTTACCTGGAAGAACTGTTCACATAAGCAAGAGACCATTTCTGTGATCAAAAATTATCTTCTTTTACAAGTTGACCTTCTTCTGAATTGTTTCCCCTCTGTTGTAATGTATGGAGATATTATTGTGACCATTTCCAAAAAAATATGGTAGATTCATTGTAATAATTGCCATCTTGACAGATAAGAAATATCCAAGATGTTTGGTTCTGGAACTGACATAAATGGTTTAACAATCAAGAAGTGAGCAGAAGTTAATACTGCCAGATCATTAGGAGCCGAAAAAAATTGTATTAATGGTTGAGAATTGAAGGAATGCTTCAGATTGGCAGAATACTGTACATGACTTCTCATATGTCAAATTAGCTTCTCCAATTGTTCTTTTCAAATGCTGTGATGGATTTAATATTAGCTTCCAGAGTCCACTAATGTGTGAAGCACAGGGAGGAATGAGCTTCCATGTTATACCTCTATCAAGAAGTTTGCAATGAACCCCTTCACAGTGTATTAATTTGTAAATGTGTACTAATTCATTTCTTACCCCTTGGAAACTTGTTGCTTTGTCATTTACGATTTCCTTGCAATTTCCATGTCAACTGCAGAAGCATGTGAGAGGTACAATGAAGCCTTCTGTAGTTAGACCACTTATCGCTTTTAAAAGAATTGCTTTGATAGACATACAGATAAAGATTGCTAATTATGCCTTTGAAGATATTGCCTTAATGTTCTTGATATGAAAAAGTTCAGCAAAATCAATGCAGTATAAAGAAAAGGTTTGCAGACCATTCCTCATGATGATGGTAAATTACTCATTTGTTGGTGAATGTCATGTGCCCATTCATGATAGTAAGGCAGTTAAGAATGTGTATAGTAACAGGCCGTATTGTGCCCCTCTATTATCAATAACAGTTAAAGGAGAAGTCCAGCCAAAATACGAATTGTGTCTAAAATTTAGTATTCTTAAAGGGTATCTGAAAGGGATAATTTGTTTTCATAATACAGTAGAACCTCTATTTTCCGCCCCTCAGTTAACCGTTCGGCCAATTAACCATCACCATCTGTAAATTTTTCCATGATATATATTTACAATTTTTCATGAATGTGTGAACATACAGCAAAGTGAAACTACGCCAGGTACCTGTGAGAGGCTGCTTTTCCCGTTAGCTACCCCTTCTTTGCTGCATGGGAGATGTCTTTGCCTCAATGCCACTACATGTCCCTTTTGTAGTATAGTATTCACCTTGTTTAAAATGTAAGCACCTGGTCTGGGTACAACTTACTTCAGGTAATTATAGTTGATGACCTCAAATCCAGAAACCACAAATCTAGATGTCAATAATTACTTTAACTGTATAACTGTGATAACTTTTATTTTAAAAGAAATTTTTAATAACCGTCATCAGAAACTTTTTAATTAAATATATACACATGAGTAAAATATATCTGGAAAACCACACATCCGGAAGGTTTCTGGTCCTGAGCATTCCGGATTTGTGGTCCTCAACTGTATTTACAGTTACCATGGGGTTGAATTTACTTATAGGCCCACTGTGCCCTGGCATATACAATTTAAAACATCTACCTATCTTATTAATTCTGTTTATTTAAGTAAAATGGATAATCCATCATTTTCGAATAACCGTCACCCCCTTCCCCTCCATTACAACGAAAAATTGGGGTTCTACTGTATACCAATAACGATCTGTAAAAATTGAAAATTATTTATTAGGCACTCTTTGATATGTGCATGGTGATGCATCTGATGATGCGTGAAACAGGGATCGATAAGTGGGCTGATCACCAACGGGTATTTTTCATATTGCAGTTGTGCTGTGAAAAGCTGTATAAAAATTTAAACGATGGAGGAAAAAATAAAGTTTGATATTGCCCTACGTGTTTGAACCCGAGCCTGATACACCTCCCACTGATGAAGAAAACGTTAGCAGCGACAAAATTATAAAATTAAATTTCATTGTATATTTATAGCAGGATTGGAATGGTGTTAATGCGCTGCATGCATTCCTATGGATTCCAGTCTGAATATAATGCTGCTTCTTTCCTATGTATCTTGTCGCCCCTATATGAAGCGTCAAAGACCGTATCACAAATTATCTCTGCGACGAATAGAGTGTATGATGTTTTGTGTTTTTGTTAATTAATCTTGAATATTTGGAAGAAAATTTCACCAAATCGTGAATTAGCAACATAATTTAAAGACATCCAATCGCACTTTCTTTATGGCTGGACTTCTCATTTAATTTCTTGGATGCATTGGACACCCTGGGGTGTCTTAAATAGGTAGAAGTGAATAGAGAAGAGCAAAAAAAACTACATTCGGATGGTATAGGACAGAAGGGGTTGAGAAGAATGAGAGAGCACATGTGAATAAAAAATGTGATATTGATAGCAAGAGATGAAATATATGAAAGATGAATGCTTAAATAATATACAAGCATATAAAAAAGTACATAGAAAATATTTGGTATTTGCAAATAGGTGAAAGACAAGTTATTTCAAATATAATTAAACTTGCATTTGTCATCTTTCATTAGAAGAGGAACCTAAATTGAGGAAAAATAACCTAAAAAAACTTTCTTTGGCCATTTTTGCTTTAAATTAAGGATTACTAGACATCAAATCCCAAGTCAAGTGATGGAATGATGGGAGGTATCAGGTATCAGGGATGCAGGATGCTTTGGAGAAGCATGCATTTTTAGTAGTAATTCAATGCAAGATAATGACAAAAATTTTCAGATCCACAAGACGATGCCTGGATCTTGTTTTGAAATGAAGGCTACAAATTGCATACATAGAAAAATAGAAATACAGAAAGAACAGTCCAATTGTTGAAAGACCTTCCAAAAGTATGGCAAGGCAGGGACTACACTGCTCTAACAATGGCTATTTTGCATATTTTTTCAGAAGTTACGATTCTTTGTGAGCATTTTAATAGCCTAGCTATCTGCTATACAGTAAACTTTTTTTTTCCTTTTATCTCTTCTGGAAATTATAAAGGAGTCTCAAACTCCACGTATTCATATAAAAAAGCATCACAGGAAACAGATAGGTGGTGCTGTACACCAACTCTATAGATCAGCACCTGGGGCTTCTTCATTAAGGCTTGGAACATCGTATGAAGAACATGCATCATTATGCTAACTGAGTTGGCGGATATGCACCTCATGTGCGAGTTACTTGACTAATGGAAGAGACACTGTACAAATGTATCGGGAAAGGTACCTAATTACACGTGCACCACATTAGCCAATGTTTGTGCATTTGCTTCAGAATCTGTATGACCATGGAAGCTTGAGGAGTAGCATGTGCGATACTAGGCAGTCACTATCGTCCCGAACTCCCGTCATGGAAGAATGATGTGTTGCATGCTGTTGACAGTAATCCAGGCACAAGCATATGTGCAGCTGTTTCTGGAGTGGGAGTATCTCTGTGAATGGTGTCAGGCATCCATTACTGGTCAGAACTTTGAACACCTTTTGTAAAACTGTATTCTGTCTTTACCAGTCGAGCTTTTGTACTGTTAAGTTTCACCTAATAAAGTGCTTTATACTGCATCCCATATCGTGTTCTTTCTGTGTCTTTGTTTCTCGTCTCGTCTCCTGCAGGTGGCATTTCTGGTGGTGCTTTCCTATGTGAATATGGTTCAGCACGATGTTCTCTACCTCCCCTCAAAGTTTATGTATGGAGTTTTGATACACCCTTTATAGATTCAGAAGATTAATGGTTTGTGTATCTGTCATCTTCATACATGTTGATTTGAATATTGATCCTTTAGAGATACGTACTTAGATTAAAAAAAATTTGCCAAATGAATTTTTTTGCTTGAAATATTGTTTAAACTGTTTTTACCTTTAAGTCTTTATTTCTTTCCATAGTCATGTAAATCGAAGAACTCAGTATGAAAACCCAGTCATTCAAGCAAAATTAGTAGCTCATTATGGTAAGTGTCTTTTCTATTATTGTCATCATCATCATTATTGTTAAGTACTACTTAGGGAATAACGTTGGCCACACTTTCTTTTTTAAATTCATTGAATGACCTAATAATGGTTAGTGATCACATAATAGTTTCACGATATTCATTATTTGTGAATAAAACCTGCTTGTAGAAGATCCCTGTGCATCTAAAGGGCAAAGTTTACAGGACGGTGGTGAGACCTGCGATGCTGTATGGAATGGAAACACTCTCTCTAAAAAAGTCCAATATACAAAGGATGAAGGTGGCAGAAATGAGAATGTTGAGATGGATGTGCGGAGTAGACAGGATTAGAAATGAGCGCATCCGAGGGACAGTGAAGGTTACAGATATTGAAAATAAAACCCAAGAAAATAAACTGAGAAGGTTTGGCCATGTAATGAGAAGAGACGAGGACTACATTGGCAAAAGAGCTATGAACATGAAAGTGGAGGGAAGGAGAAAAAGAGGACGACCCAAGAGAAGATGGCACGATATTGTGGATGAAGATCTGGAATCAAATGGACTCAGAAGGGAATGGACAGAGGACAGAGAGAAATGGGGAAAACTCATCAAAAACAGCTACCCCACATTGAAGTGGGAAAAGCTGAAGAAGGAGAATTAGAGTATTTTTTGCTCCATAAAAAAGTTGATATCTAAAAATTGACTTAAAATTAAATTACATAACTTTGGAAATGTATTCTTTAAAAATGAAAAAAAAATTTTTTTTTCATTGCGATTTTTAGGGCGAATGCTATCTTTAATTTTTTTTTTTTATCAGCTGATTTATAACAGTTTTTTTTTTAATAATAATTGGAAAATGGTCTTTGGAGGATTTTTTCACGCCATTACCTCCGATATTAATGAATAAATAGAGAAAAATAGTATAGAAAATTCTACGGCCTGGACTCGAACCAGGGACCTCCAGGTTACCGTCCCGATGCTCTAACCACTAAGCCACCGTGGACATGGAGGCTGACGCTATCAAACATGTCCTATGTGCATAGGTTAAAGCGTGGCTCCTTGTTCGGACTATCTTTACTATTAAATGGCAAATAATAATATAATAATAATTGGAAAATGGTTTTTGGAAGATATTTTCACGCCATTACCTCCGATATTGATGAATAAATAGAGAAATGTTTAACCTATGCACATAGGACATGTTTGATAGCAATAGCTTCCATATCCACGGTGGCTTAGTGGTTAGAGCATCGGGACGGTAACCTGAAGGTCCCTGGTTCGAGTCCAGGCCGTGGAATTTTCTTTACTATTTTTCTCTATTTATTCAACAGTTTTTTTTATTTCAAGTTTTATATCAGGATGCTTGAATTTCCCAAATAATTTATGAGATTTTTCTTCTGCGAACAAGTGGAAATTTGTTTCATTTATATCTTTGATCCATACATCTTGTATATAACTTCCAGAGAAATAATGGAAACCGCGTTCCCTTATTTGTATCTATCAGATTGGTTTTTTTAAAAACTTGGAAGCTATAGTCAGATTAAAGCCTGCCAACCTTTCAAGTGACTTGGTTCTGATTCCATTTATAAAAAAATAAAAAGAAGGCAAGATTGGAAGCAAGCTATGAAGCTGGTTTTCTCCATGTTCACTAGGCCGGCCAGGTGGCCGAGAGGGATAGGGCATAGGCTTTCTAGTTCTCGAGTCCGCCTGGCGGTGGGTTCGAATCCCGCCGTGGGCATGGATGTTTGTGTTTGTCCCGGGCTGCATACAGTTATAACTTGTGTAAAAAGGCGCAAAATGACCTTAGTAGTCAACGCCTAAATTTCTAGAACCCCCCCATGTTCACTAACGTGCCATGCCGTTTTGTTTTCCCATCAATTAGTCATGTGATCTGATGTCATGGCAAGGGGAGTTGTCAATGAAATCGGTCAATTACCTTGTAAACTCAAGTATAAGTCTAGAAATTGAGTTCTTAAAATTTGCTGGTTTCCATAAAATTTTGGAGGGTACATGAATAAAAACACATGTTTTAATACATGCCCTAATACTTCATGTGTAACATGCATATAATTTATAGCAATAAAAATGATTGAGTGCATGTCACACATCAATATTTTGCTGGAAAATGTTTTTGTCCGTATTGTACTTCAGTGTGTCAGGAAAAATGTGCTTCATTGCATTATTACTGAAAACTTTCCAATTAGTTTTTTACTGCTAACTCAACAAAAAAAAAAAGCATCATTGGTTTTCCCTGGAAGAAAAACTTAAGATTATTATCATGTCCATATTGTCTGATATCACTCTAAATAAATAACACTTAAAAAGAGATTTTAGATATGGAAACTAGTTTTAATGCCGTTGCATTTCAGTGTGACGTCATCTTATAGGCTGGCTGAATAGTTAAAATTATCGTTCCTGTTGATTGTGGAAAAGAGTAGAGAAAAGATTGCAACCAAATTCGCATTAGATCATCAATGCTGCCAATTTTTTTGAAAGATTCCTTTAAAATTTCAAGTAATTAAAAAAAATTGAACTGAATACATTGTCTAAAGATGATTCAAAATGCTGTATGTTTGTTTGGTTTGAAGATGTATGTTCAAAGAATACTTGGTAAGAGGTCCTCTGATTCAGGTAAATATAATGGATATGGACAGATTGCTAAGTCATCATTACTTCAAATCAAGTGTCGGATGGTTAAACACATTCAGAATTTATAATGGATAATACAACAAAAAAGCATCAGCAGTTTTCTCTGAAAGAAAAACTCCTAAAGTTTAATTGATGCTTATATTTTCTCTGAAAGAAAAACTCCTAAACTACAACTGCTGTTGATGCTTATATTTTTTAATTTAATTCAGTCACAAATAACTTTTAAGCAAGAAATAAAATACAACGTTGGCAATGTTTGAGGTACAGCATTATAAATAATCTTACGTAACAGTCTTAGCTAATTAAAATAATTTTTGTACCTATTTTATGATAATCTCTATTAAAACAAATTTTTATTGTAAGAAATTTAATTTTTGGTTCCACAAAATTCGTTATAATGGCATGTGGAAATTTTAATACAGTACATGGATTTTTTTTCTAGGTAATTCCAATGCCAGGAACTCACCCAACTTGATGAACAATTCCTCATCAAGGAAGGATACAGATTCTATTGGAAATCCTCCTCCTCCTGAGCTAGGAAGCACAAAACCTAACGGTGATGGAAATGGCTCGGACACCAAAATTGAAATTCCACCACTACCATCACAATCAGGTAAACAAAAACTGTGTTGCAGTATGCCTTATGTGTTTGAGAAAAATTCTTGATGCATGCTCAAAAAGAAGAATGAATAAAATTTTAATTTAAAGGAAATATTTTTTTTAAGAACTGTAATATTTTCGGTCATTCATCCCTAATGTTAATAGTTTAAGCAAGTAAAGGAACTCTTTTGTGTTGAATTTACCTGGGCCAATTTTAGGTTTGATTTTGGTTTTTGATTTTAGCTCTTGGTTCACTGTTTTTTACAGTTATGAAAATTATCATGTGAAATAGCTAAATATTGTAAAATTGGGTAATTTGCAAGCAATCTGTGAAGTATTATAAAATGATTATAAAATATAAAATGAATTTATAATATACACTTTTTATTTTAATTCTAAACTTTATTATACTTGGAAAGCAATTGACTTTCAAGTGGCCTTATGCATTGTCTGTTTTTAATAAAAGGTCATGATTAAGAAATCATGTTGGCTGTATGATATTAACTTAGATTGTAGGATAACAGTAGCACCTTGTTAATCCAAACATTGGTGGTTTAAAATTTTTGTTCATCTGAACAGCAAAGCTAAACTACAAGAGTCCGCCTATAAGAGCTTCAATGGGAACTGAGGAAATTCTCTTATATCCAGACCATACATGGACAATGGAATTAGGGTGTTGATTTTTCAAGATCGTTTATTAAAATATTACATTTGACAATTTCGTATAGTGCAATATATATTGTACATGTTAAGAATGGAAAAAAATCTCAGCAAGCACTAGATTGGTTTGTAGCCAAGTGTGAAGAGGGTGGGATGAAAATCAGTGTGTCTAAGACTGAGGTTTATGTCCTTTCAAGACAGCCTGCTCAGTGCACTCTCCATGTCAGGGGAGCCCCATTGAGAGAGGTTGAGAAGTTCAAGTGTTATTTTAATCTGTGAAAAATTTTAAATAGATTTTTGAATAATCTCTAGTGCCTTAGTTGCTAGAATGATGCCTTGGTCCAGTAATCCAATGATGTTGTGTTTAGCAGCATAAAAATGATCTTTATGTTCACTGAAGGTGATTCAATCATCCTAGGGTGACTGCAAGCTGTTTTACTTTTTCTAACATAAACTGTTCCTTAATCTGGTGAAACCATTCTATAACTGCAGGGGTACGTCACAGCTGGACGACAGTCAACTGGACGATAGTCAACTGGGCGAAAACCAAGTGGGCGACGGTAAAACTGGACGATAACCAAGTGGACGACTATAATTTTATAATTAAAAAAAAAAGTCAACTAAAAATACCAACTTTATTTTGCCGTCCGTTTTAATTTTAATTCTTAGCTTGTTTGCACTAAAAAATATCAATATAATTGAATTATGTAATGAAATATTATGCATTAAAACAATTTTGTATAACTATCATATAATTCCATATATTTATTTATCGGGCTATAATAATTTTTAAGTAATTTTATAACTTTATAAATTCTTCAATGAAAAAATTCCTAATGGTAAATGACTAATCAGTCGTAATGGTTTATAATTGGACAATGTTATCATAATTAGTTTTCTGGTTTAAATATCATATAATTGGAAAAAAATGGTTTAAATACAAATTTTATCACGCAGCATTTGCCGTTGATAAAAATGCGAAGATTCTGTGGTTAGAAACTCAACGGAAACCTCATTTTGCATTAGTCATTTTGCGTACTTTGCATACTTTCTTTTTCGAAAATATTTTTATTGCATTATTTTACTGATCTGATAGTATATTTATTAGAGTTGACTTTTGTCTCTCATCACTGAAGATGGCTATTTGGTAGCCGAAATACGTATCCGATATTTCAAATCTCCTTTTAGATTAGAGGTTCCCTCTGATTTTGGTACTTAATTCTGTATATTTATTTTAGATGAATCCTATGTTTTAAGTCAGAAACGAGGACAAATTTCCTTGAAATAAATATATTTAATTAAAAAAGCATAATAAAATGTCATGTTGTATTAGTTCATAGATATTAATATGTAATAATAATAAAATAATAAATAAATTAAGTTATAATAAAATTATTTTTTTTTTAAATTTGAAGTTTTAAAATATTTCTGTCGTCCAAATGTCCATAAAAAAACAGGATGGTAAAGTTTTTTTGTTTTTTTTAAGTTATACAATTTTCGTCATCCACTTGGTTATCGTCCAGTTTTACCGTCACCCACTTGGTTTTTGTCCAGTAGACTATCGTCCACTTGACCAGCGTCTAGTTGCACTCGTCCAGTTGAATGCAGCGCTGATTTCTTCATGAAGACTCTCACGTTTGCATTTCCTTTTTAAATTTCCATGTTCGAATGCTTTGTTTCTGAATTCACTTTCATCTTTCTTAATTTTGTTAATTGGACTTTTATAGCTACAATATATTCATTCTACCAATCACAGAAAGGATTGCAGTAACCGATTACAGGACGGACTGCACTAACCAATTACAGAACGGACTGCACTAACCAATTGCAGAACAGACTGCACTAACCAATTACAGAACGGACTGCACAATCAATCACAGAACTGTTCATAATCAAAGTTCTTATATGTGGACTAAAAGGGAAATTGGGGAAAAAGTAACACTATTATAAGCGGGCAGCCCTTTTATCTGGAGCTCTTAAGTGGACTTTACTGCATAATACAGTTTTAATTGTTAAAGAACACCTTGGTCCATTTGTTGTAATAATGAAGTTCCATCAGGAGGTAGGAAAAATGCTCTGATTTTAAGCTATACTATTACATTATTATTGATGAAAATAATTTTCATTATTATCTTAATCACATACAATCTGTGGGAATATAAAAATAAAATAATACAATGGGAAGTACATTGTTGCATAATCTAAATAATTTGTTAATCCAAGTGGATTCTGGTCCCAGATAGTTCGGAATAACAAGGTTCTGCTGCACTTGGAGTTTATGAATGATAACAACCGTAAGTCATTTTAGATAATTGTGACGTTAAGTCCCTTGTCCGAGGGGTTATCAATGTGGGGAGAAACTGGTTTGTCTAATCTCAGTTGCCCGATGGAAGATGAACGTACGTCAGGTTCTTAATTCTAGGATGATGTTAAGTAATTCTAAGAGACAAAATAATAGAAGATGCAAATGCTGACTGATAAGATTTATTCATATTATTTATTAATACAGGATTGGTAGCATATAAAGTACTATTCTTAAACTTTTTGATTATAATGGTATTGGAAAAAAAAATCTGCAATGGAGTGTCTTAAGTTTGTTCAAAAATGCTCTAGTGCACACAGCCTGTGAAGTGGTGTTTGTCTGGAAAATGCATGCTAATGCTCGGTAAACACCCACTCCATTCCCCAGAGTTGATGTCATGTAAACTTTTTTTTATTGTTTTATTTTTTTTTAACTCAAAAATTCAAGTGAATGTGGATGGGAATTCACTTTGAGCCTGTAGAAGCAATTAAAGCAAGAATGACAGGGTTGCTAAAAAGTTTAAGGAAATGGATATGCACACAAACATTTTCACATACACTTCCACAGAGGGTTTTTAAAAAAAGATAATCTTTCTCATTTAATCCATTCCACCATTTGAAGAGTAGTGTTGAAATAACCGACACCAGAACTAGATGTTGCTAAACTCGCATTGATAAAATGATGAAACCTTGACTGAAAAACCTTTGGCATTGGTTGGCTCAATTACAGACGTCTCGGAGAAATGAAGTCGGTCCCATTTTGTATGAAAGTGTGATCATCAGTCTATCTTCCACTTAAAAGAATAACCAGCTTTGCAACAAGTCAAGATTGACTTCTTAGTTACTGTTGCGTTGCCAGAGAAAAAGGCAGAAATCCTTCTCACATTAAATGATTGCATGTTGTGATATTTCACTTTTCCACTAACCAACGTTGGTTCATCAGAGGAAAAAAATGATTCATGCTTGAAAAGGTGTCGTCCTCCAGGTCAGCATTTTTTTCAGGATTCAGCATTTCTACAAAAAACCGTCTTTCTTATTTCTAGTATGTAGTGCCTCCAGTTAGTTACTACAACTTGTAGCCTTTTCAATGCAATTCTTTCTAGCACATTCCTCTAATTCTTTGTTTGTAGGGTTTATAAATTTCTTGGGCTAAACTTGAATGTTTGTGGAATTCTATCAACTTTCTCTCAAGGAAAGGTGTAGTGACAAAACTTATCCCTTACTGGTGCATCCCTGTGCTTGGAATTATCTATTTTGTAAGTACATGTACTTCTGTTTATGATGGTATTTCATATCTTCTTTCTCTTTGTGGTTTAGAGGTCCCCCCCCCTCTCTCTCTCTTTTAAATTTTATATGCTTTTAAATAGGCTCCCTGAGAGCCATGTAAATTTGGAAAAATCTGCTGAAACTGGGTTTCATTCCTCCTCCCCCTCTAATTTCTTTAAAAAAGATCCACTTAAAGTTGAAAATGATGCAATTCAAAATGACGTAAGTTGAGGTGTTTCTATACTTTGAACAAATGAAGTTGTAAAATAATTCTTATGTAGAGGATTAATTTAAGTAAAATTGCTATGTTAGTTTTGCTGTATGTTTAAAATAGGAGACGATATTAATAGAGGTCTTACAGTAGAACATTAAAGATACCAATACAGATTCGACTAGTTTCGGGATTTATTTCCGCATGAGCCATTTTTTCTGTATATCCTGAAGAAGATGAGAAAAAATACAGAAACTAGCCGAATCCATAATGGTTTCTTCAATGTTATACTGTAAGATCTTGATAAATAATGTTAAGAAATACAGTACCAAGACCAACAAGTTGGAAGATTATTAAAATAGGAAAGTTAGCATCACTTTCAAAATTTCCACTATACATTTTTATTTACTTGTACATTGACACTTAATAAAATATTATATTGTTGTAATACAATCGAACCCCATTATCAGGAAACCTGTTAATATGAAATCCCACTTAATACGAAATTTTCTCTGGTTCCGCATATAACATTCCTATGTTAAATTGGCCATTTAATATGAAATTTTTTTTTACCCAAGTTCGGATAATACGAAAAAAATGAAGAAATTCGTTCCAAGAAAGTTACATTATTTGAGATTTTTAGCTTAAAAAAAGGGAAAATGTAGTGAAACATATTTTATTTGGGTTCTTATTATGCAAATTCCGATTGGTTCTTGTGTAAATGAATAGCGAAGCACGTCGAATTGGATACCACAAATTCTGATTGGCTCTCAGTGTAAATGACACTACAAAGCAAATTACTTTAGGAAGGTAGGATTTAAACAGGCTGATTTTTCTGATGACATTGATGAACCTACAGAGCCTGAATTGGAAGGGTCGGACAAATAGGAATGTAGTGATTAACTATTAACGGGATTAATTAAGACACTGGAATTTTTTATTGTGATTGATCTTCGAGCCATGTGACAAGTAACCTCTCCATTCATTCCATAATGGGATCTTAAAAGTATGTTAAGCATTGAGCACTCAACTTCATTGTACCTTGAATGTTTTTTTTAATTTTTTTTTAGCATTCAGCTTGATCGTACGCAATGTTTATTTAGAAAAGCTTGAAGAAAGTTTGATATCGGCAGTTGTTTTTCTCAAAGTCAGAGAGAACAGCTGAAGATCTCTTAAGCATGGACGAGATAGTGGAGCATTGCCAAAATGAAAATTAAGATGGCGAATATGAAGAAGCAGAGATTGAAAAAAATCCGCACCATCTAACAAGCGTATGTTGTCGGTTTTAAAGGACATTAAATCTTACATCCTGTATGGCAAGGGTATCCCACCAGATCTTTTCAATTTATAAAGTTCTGTGAATAGTGCTATTACAAAAAATTATTCGTTCATGTAAATAAACTTCAGTAACTAATTACATGTATTTTTCTGAAATAAACGATTGACGAAGATTTTTAGACCTGATTCATATGAAAACTGGATATACGAAAAAAAATTTGGGTCCCCTGAATTTCGTAATAATGGGGTTCAACTGTATATATTTCTTTATTTATGGTTAATAGTTTTAAAAAACAAGGCTTAAAGGCAATCATAAACTCAATTTGTAGGAAGGAAAAGTTCAACAACTATAATGTACCGGTAGTACTCGTTTTACATTGGGGTTTTGTTCCTGAAGCATCGTCTTTAAGCGGGGACCATTTTCCCATTGACTTACGTGTTAAAAAAGAAAGTTGTGTTTGAAAAAACCAAATACTAACGGGATTAATGATCACACTGGAATTTTTTATTGTGATTGATCTTAGAGCCATATGACAAGTAACCTCTCCATTCCTTCCATAATAGGATCTCGAAAATATGTTAAGCATTGAGCACTCAACTTCATTGTACCTTGAATGTTTTCTTTAACTTTTTTTAGCATTCAGCTTGATCGTACGCAGTGTTTATTCAGAAAGGCTTGAAGAAAGCTTGATATCGGCAGTTGTTTTTCCTTGATCATATTTGTTAATGATGTCAACTTTTGTCTGCAGTGAAATTGTATTCCACCGTTTTTTATTTGCGTTATTTTCTTTTTTTAACTTGCATGTTGATAACTATTATGATATCTGTTTAAACAAGTTTTCACTGAAGATGGAAAATGTGCACATGTTGTGCATAAATTCTCGTTCTAAATGCATTGTGTCGAAATTATATAAATTCTCGTTCTGCGCAAGTTTCATTTTCAGTGTTGCCAATTTAGAAGATATTCTGTTAAATTTAGCAGATCCTACAATAACATTTATGCAAAATTGCCTAAAATCTGCTGAATTTAGTGGGTTTAATTTCTTAAATACAATTGAATTCACTTGATTTTTTGAGTTGGCAACACTGTTAATTCTGTGCAAACATCATCGTTAACAGAGGTTTTTTCTAAAGTCGAGGATTCGGTGCCATGTTTTTGCTTGATTTCAAGCGTCATTAAAGTGAAAACGGCCTTAAGTGAAGTCGCGTAAACGAGGAATACCTGTACTCCTTATTATCACGGACTTGCCACTACCTTGTTAGGAACGACAGATTCCTAAAATATTGTCTTACCACTACAGTTAAAACAGTTAACAGTGGAAAAAATTGCATTAAATATGGCTATTGGTTCCAAACTATAATCAAGATTTTAAAATGCTAATAATAATAAAAATTCTTATATACCAATTTATATGCATCTTCAAAAACTCTAAAACGTTAATAAAGAAAAATAATAATAATTATGAAATGTATAGTTATTCCATTCTCTTCCCTCCAGCAACCCTATAAAATATTTGAACATTTAACATTTTTGTCATGGCCTTTAATTTATGGTTCTTTTTTTTATGATATGCTTGAAATCAATACTATTCTGAATATGCTCGTGACCCCTCGTTCAATGCCAGGTCGAGTAAGTTTTCCTTTAGTTTTTCAAAATTGGACACAGAGTGGTAAGACCCTGAAAACAGGTGACACTTCGGATAGAGACTATCCTTTAGTTTTTCAGTCTTTCAGTATTTTATTTTCTTTGCTTGACTTGCAGTTGAACTGACGTTTAAACTTGTTTGAATTTTTTTAACCAACTTAAGTGTGCCGTTTGCTATTTACAACACCTTTTAATGTCCTATTTTTATATTTGTTTATCTTTTTTTCCTTCCTTCTTCTTCATAGAAACTCATGGGCATTTCATTTATTGAAGTTCACTAAGTATTTTACCAGATTTTTAAACCTATGTAAAATGATAACAAGTCAGTCCTGTTGTGTGTACTTACTCGGATGACACTTCACATATTCAACCAATACACATAAGTGGACTTTAATTTTATTATCAGTCCCTTTATGTAATTAAGTGTATTAAGTATTTTTAGGTCTTTAATCAACAAGAAATATTACTAAAAATTTTTTGATCAATTATATTATTGATAAGGTATTTTTGTTTATTATGTTTTTGAAGTATGGTGCTTCTGCCATGTAATGGCAAATTCAGGGCCCTCCATAATGTGCCATTTTATGCATTTACTATGAAATTTCATAATGGCTGATTCTTTAAAAGAACTGTCAAACATCTCCATTTTAGTTACGAACAAATTCTTGATGAGCATAACTTTATTAGATTATCTTTAGAAGAAGAGAGAATTAAAGGATTAAATGTAAAAAAATTTAATAAGTTAAATTAGAAATTAAACAGTGTGAAAATGAAATGGAATGTATGTGTTAAATTTTCTCCTCTTACAGGCTATCAGCATTTAGGTGGCCACAAGAAATTTTTGTGAAGCACATTCCTCTTCATTAAACTAGTATTGTTCATTTTGCAAATGGTAAATACTTACATGATGTGATAGAACTATGGAATCATAAATGATTGTGCTAGATCTTGATTGTTAGTCAATCTGTAGAAGAATCACCCTTAGATTTACTTGATGCTTTATGGAATGCCACATGGAAGGAGCACTGTATGTTAAACTGTAACTAATAAAAAAATAATTCATTTTAAGATGTTTTTCCCCCCCCCACTCTCTCTCTCTCTCTTTCTCTCTCTCTCTCTCTCTCTCTCTCTCTCTCTCTCTCTCTCTTTTCCTCCCCATGTGATCCTTGGATATTCTATTGACAGGCAACATTTACAATTTCTGCTGCTAGATGGATTTATTTTTTATCTGATTGTATTTTCAGATTCTGTTGCCCTCTAGTTTTGCCATGCTTTCATTTCACTTTTATTAAAGTTGTATTATTAATTTTTTCTTGAAATGTTCCAATTTTCTTCCCGGTAACTTTATATATATATATATTGTCTTATTCAAGTTTGATATTATGTAAAGCCCTAAAAGCCCAAGTTCCCAACTCGGGGAGGCACTGAGATTTCGTAGGAAATATCGAGATTTCATTGCTATTTGAGCCACGTTTTGAACAAGATTTGATTTCCACCCTGTTAAAATGCCTTTTTTATTCAAATGAGGTGGGTGGGGGTCGCAAGTTACTTAACTTTTAGTAAAGAGGGGTTGCGATTCAAAAAAAGTTGGGAACCACTGTTGTAAAGTACAGGAAGCAATGAATGCAGACAGCTGCTAAAAATCCACTTTAAAAAACTTTTGCAGGTACATAATAACATTGACATAAAAAAAAAAGTTTTCTTTCTTAGGCAAGTTGATGTGTTTGTGGTTAATTTTGGCATGCTGATTCCAAATCTGTAAACCGTTTGTTTGTATCACATCAGAATTTTAAGAAAATCGCAATTCAAAGTTTGATTTTTCCACCTTTTTGGAGGAAATGTATATCAGGAGTTTTATTCAAAACGCCATGTAATAGAGCAAAGTGGTTATCAGATTTGAAATCTGCATGAAAAACTGATGTTACAATACTTGTCACTATACAGGAAAGAAAAATCATGTATGTCAGTGTAATTAATGAAAGTTATTCAATGTCATTCAAGTACATACTTTGTTTTTAAACTTAATATTATACCCAATAGACAAAAGTCCTGCAACATCTCTTGCATTTGTGTAGTTTTGATTTTGTCTAAGCATGTTTGTACACTAAAACAAAAAATAACACTTTCAACAAAACATAAAATTGTTAAATTACTAAAAGATTATTTTAAAATATTAAATCGCAAAAATCATGCTTTGTTGGTGTGAAACGTTTACAAAAATAGTTGCTTATCAAGGACAAAAATCCTGGAACAGATGATAATTGTGACAAAAGTTCTTTAACAGCCCATTTGAACCTTGTAAAAAAATGGGAAAATTTATTACCAATATGGTTTCTACTTTCTCTCTCCCCTTATTATCAGTGGAATTAACTGTGCCATTTTAACTCATTTGCATACTAGAATTACCATATCCTGAATTTTATATTATTCTTTTCATTTAAATTGAATTCGCATAATGACAAGAAGTATGTATTATTTGTGAATAACGTTCGCGAACTAATGATAGAAAAGATCAGCAAGGCACCTCAAATAATCAGGTTACCAAAGATATTGGAATTATAGATCTACAGTTGGTAGGATCACCCAAACAAAACTGGTGAAAGTAATGTGCGGTGTCAATATGGACGACCAAGAAAGACTTCCAAGGCCCAAAACAAGATACACCATAACCCGTCTATAACGAAATTCACTGAGACAAAAAATTATTTCTTTTTATCCCGAATTCGCTATACACCATAGGTGCAGAGGCAGCTTCAGTGATTTGTAACACTGATACGACCATCGGCCCAATACAGCTGAAACCGTGACTCGTCGGACCAGGCAACCCTTTGCCAGTCGTCAGCAGTCCAATGTCGATGTTGGTTGGACCAGGCTAGGCGTTGGCAACGATGTGCAGCTGTCAAAAGTGTCACCCACCGTGGCCTCCTGCTCCCAAAGCCTGCAGCTGCCAAGGTTCGCATAATTGTCGTCACGGATACAGTTGTGAGATGTCCCTGGTTGTACCGCATGGTGATTTGGCCTGCTGTCGCCCTTTGGTCAGCATTTGCAAGCCGGGTGACCCAGTGAACACCTCTGGCATCAGTCAGGCGTGGGCGGCCCATACACTGTCCGACATGGGTTGTAACCCCTCGTTGGGTGTACTCTCGATAGCCTTGCAACGGTTGTGCGGGAAAATTGCAAGGTGTTGGCTACATCTGATATTGAGGCACCCATCCGTCTGGCACCAACAATCATCCCTCGTTCAGATGTGGATAGCTCTCGGCATGCTATTTCTGCAGCTAATTTTGCTTACAATGATTGTGTGATATCAAGGAGTCTTGTGCACCTGCATTCTGAGAATGGAAACGGCGGGATCTGTCTAATTATGGACAGGGAACCTGATAGGAGGTGTGTGCCATGACTTTTGGCTTATTTGTTTTCATAGAGTCTAAAAATATGCCTATTCGGCTGAAAAAGAGGATAATTTTCGAAGAAAAACATTATTTTTAACTTATCTTCTACATAGTGCCGTTTTCAAGATAATTTGATGCATTAGGCAAGGTCAACAAGTTGAAGTAATTGGATTTAGTACGAAGAGACACACTACCCACAGGAAGGAGAAACAATTGTATTGCGAATCTCTAGAGCTTGAGCATTGTAAGGAAGCCACATATCGCAACGCCCCCTATTGTATGTGGTCTGTAATAAGCATCATTTTTGGTTTTAGTGCACAAACATGCTTAGAGAAAATCAAAACTATACAAACACATAAAATGTTACAGGATTTTTGTTTAGTGAGTTTATTTTAGCTTATGATTTTTTTTTCCTGGTGAAAAAATTGATTTGTAAAATTGCTTTAAATATCTTTGATTTTATCTAAACCTCTTGCTTAGGTATTATCGATTTTCTTGAAAAATTGTCTTTAAAATTGGTAAGTTATTATGAAAATAGCAACATTTCCAATATCTAATGGAAATAGTTAAATGGTTTAGGGGGGGGGGAAATGTCTCTCAAGTGAAATGGTGTGTGAATCAAATTTTAAAGAAACTCTGATAATCATAAATTTTGAACAAAAATTCACACAATAGGATATATGTATGAACGTTTGTTTATATTTAGATAAGAGCTTTGGGATATCCTACTTTCTCCTTTGAAGCAATAATTTTTATTCCAAGAATTTGAGTTAATGAATAAAACTGTTATCTTACCTTTTAGGTAAATATAAATGTGATTTTTATATACCTTCATGGCCTTTTTAAATACTGAAATTTTGCTTCTCTAGAAAAGAACACATTTGATGTTTAAAAAAGTATATTTTGGTTTTCTGTTTATTTTTTACATTTCATTTTATTATAGGTAAATTATTTATGGATTTTTTTTTAATTTTTATTATGTGTATGCATGGGTTTTTATGCATCATAGATGTTGAAAATTTTTGCTAGTGTGTGGATGTTTGTTTTGAAGGTGTTTTTTTGCTCTCCCTTCCCTTAAGGCCTAAGTTTGTATTTGCCCTGCCTCCCTTGTGTGAGTGATCCTCCTGACCCTGGCCAAGTGACGCCCCCTGCACAAGTTGAAGCCCTCATCCCCCTTGTTGCCAGGGAAAACACTATGTCATCAGCTGTTAGTGATAATAATCCTCCAATGGAAGAGGATCACAGGATAAACATTCAGTCAGCAGGTAGCATACATTGAAGAAGCCAAGCTATGGGTGTGCATTTGTTTTCCTTTGGAAATATAAAGTCTTGATGTTGGCTGGTTGCAACATAAAGCGGATTTGTCCATTGCCTTTTGTACTTATGATATATAAAATTATTGCCCTGATGCTTAAAAATTATATTTTTGGAAAAAAAATTATTATTATTGCATATTGCAGAATTTTCAGTGAAAAAGGAAAGTGGAGAATCTTTGAGAAATTATTTCCAGTTTTTCATTAGAAAATGTAATTAATCACTCATATTTTTAAGTCATTGAAATTTAAGGAGAAAGCAAGGAATTTTTATTGTTTGATAAAATTTATAATCCTTTCCCTAATACTGTAATCTTGAAAGCATTCTGAAGGATGCATCTTGGAGACCAGCTGTTATTCATCTTGGAGGCTCTGTTTCAATCAAGACAGCCTTTAAATGTGTCAGCTTTAAAAACGAGTGAACCTCGTTGTGGCATTTCAGTCTCTCTCACTGTGTTCCATCTCCCATATTATGGTCAAATTTTATATCCGTGGGTTATATCAGTGGGTGTCCTTTTCTTTGATTTCAAGTTTTGAAACTGTTAACTTCCTTCGGTGCAGTATATAGTTTGAGACATGGAAGCTTTCCTATTACAAGGCTTAGAACTCCCTGTATTGCTGTTTACATAAATTACATCATGTAGGAATAATAACATCAGGGTGCTTGCTGTAAATAATGTTTAGTGTTTAGTATAGCATTTCTTTGTTTCTTCTTAAGAGTGTATTGCTGCTTGCCTTGCTCCAGTGAAAAATAGTGTACATACGGCTTAATTCTGCCATTTGCAGTATATATAATAGATGCAACTTTTTTTTTTTTTTTTTAAATACCTTTAGTAAATCATAAAATGTTTCACTAACTTGTTTACTGTGCTAGAGGACTGATTACAAGGAGCAGTCAAAAGTCCCTGTAACAGTGGTAAAGCACTAAAATGGTAGGCACATATAGCAATGCTTACCTAATAATCTTTCAAGTTTGACCCTTATACAGACAAACCTTGTTTGATTGATCCTGCCATTATTGAAATCGTCAATAGAAGGCTTGTTTTAGAGTCTTTTGGAGTTGCATTCAATATGATGTAATCCATGGTTATGAAACACCTTCCTTTGAAGCCCATTTTCAGAGCAGGAAACAGTCACAAGCCACTCGGAGTGAGGTCCAGATGATATGGTGGTTAAGTGATAACAGGATTTTTTTCCTCAGCAAGGAATTGCTACACAAAAAAATAAGTACAATATCGTGGTACAGAAGCTACTCTTCCTGCCTGTGTTGCACAATTTCCTTTTGTGAAATTTCCTGTCATCTTAAGAGGATCATTGACAATCTCTCCAAGTAGTGTTGTGCCGATACCGATACCAATACCAAAAAGTATTGATACTTGCCGGTATCGAGTACTCAAGTATCGCACATTGTAATATGGCTCAAGTATCGATAGTTTGCACATCGATACTCGATACTGAAAAAACCTATGAGTCACCTAATGAAGATGTTCGATTTTCAGCGTTAATTCAGAATCTGTTGAATATTTTAACGCTTTTATTCCAGTGGCTGCCTACTGATTAGGGAAGTATCTTTCGAAGCGTTTGTTTTTATTTCTCCTAACGAAGTCGAGCTGTCGAGCTCACACCTCGCTCTATGGGCGCACGGGAAATAAAAAAAAAAAAGCTAATGACTCGGACACGTGATGATAGCCTCCTAGTAATAGTAATGAGGTCTAATTGTAATGAGTGATGTTAGACTCCACGTGCTCCAGTATAGGTTCGACGTCCTCTCAGAAATGCATTTTACCATATAAATAAATACTCATTTTTACTCGATACTATTGATACTTTCTCATTGAGTACTCGATATTGGTATCGAGTATTTTATTAAAGTACTCAATACCGGAAGTATCGATGCTTCTTTGGTATCGCACATCACTATCTCCAAGTTCATACATTCATGGTGCATCCAACCATTGATGTCAAAGAATGCAGTGAGCATTACTTTTTTCAGGAACGGAACAGAACAACAGTGCTGAAACCTATCCAGGCCTGTTGCAATCACAAGTAGACATGCAGAGCTTCCCACCACAACATTACACTTGTTATCTTATTTCTCATTCTCCATCTGCAGGGGAATTTGCAAACTTCTTGACTGCTCTTTCCAACTTAAGTAGTTTTTTCACTTATATTCTGTTTTATTCCAATAGCCTTCATGTCCTCAAACCCAGTTGCTGTTGATTTGTTCATAATCAGTTTAATACAGAAAAATGGGAGCCATATTGCTTTACCATTCATCTTGAGCTAAAGACCATGGGAATTTTTTTCCTAAGGAAATTCTGTTCTTATACCCTCCTTTTGTGAAAACTGTTGGTCCTTTGTAGATGTGTGCCTGCCTGCTGTATGTTAAGAATCATAGCAAAGTCAAATTTTCCGACTCAGTATCAATGTAGTCTTAACAGTCAAGTTAATAAACCTAAAAGCACTAAATTGTGAATTAAGAGTGTTGTATCCTTTTATTCAGCAAATAAAAGGATTGTTGCTGAGAGAATTGTCCCTGTTGAATTGAAGGAAAACTGGATTTGATTAACAAACACAATACTTTTTCTGTTTTTAACACAAAATGACTCAGTATACTTTTAGCATATAAAAGACATTTAAGTCTTCATTTACTTCAAGACAATTATTAGAATTGCAGTTGTCCTGTAAGTGCTGATATAAATTAATTTAGTAAAACACAGTGCTTTTGGAAAACAAAAGCTCACCCACAGCACAAATGACATTAATGGAGAAAGAAACACAGTTTAATTTTTCTTTTTTTTCATATAAACTTTATTGTGAATGTTCCTCTATATTTATTATATATGTGTAAACAAGCAAAGGCAGAATTATTTAAAGTTAGAAAGTAAACAAGTACAACATGGCATGGGCAAATGATAAATGAAAGGGTATATAAGGTTTTGCCTGTATTATTCTAAATTCGTGATGCTCACAAGATAAGCAGGATATACTTATTCTTCGACCTATATTTGAACCAGGGACCACTAGCTTGTCGTCTCTACCAACTGGACTACTGAGTTCAGATCCAGGTTGCAGAATTTTTCCTTTTGTTTTTCATTTTAATTACCAAATGTTAAGGCATAGCTCCAATTCTTTAACATAGCTGTTACTCTTTTGTGAGTATACATCAGCATTCTGATGATTTAGAAAGGAGGAATTCCCAACCTGTTAACCAGGTGCCTTCTCTTTCATTGGGCTTCCACTTTGACTACTTTGTAAGACATTTGGAGATATCCTTGCTGTGTCATGTTGCAGTGGCACATTTGGTAAAGGCAGCAATCTAGATACTCATGGTTTCTGGTTTGAATTCAAGTCATGGAATTTTTCCTTTTGTTTCATCTTAATCCAGGTTTTGTTGGTTTCAAACATGCATTTGTCATAACTGTTTAAACTAAAAGAGATTGTTGTATGTTTTGTTTTTTTATTTTTTTTATTTAATAAGACTGAGATTATATGCTCTGAAAAATTTTACTACATGTATTATTATTTACTCTTGAAATGATAAAATATCACACTGCACGAACAACTATGGACTTCCTGAGAGAATGCCAAATCATGGCTATGAAATGGCCACCAATGAGTATTGACCCAAATCCAATTGAGCATGTATGGGATATGCTTGACTGGTGTCTTCACAAGCGTCCAGCACCACCTCGGACTCTGCTGCAGCTCAGTAAAGCCCTTATCAAAGAATAGAAGCATACAAAGAAGATGTCAAGCTGTGATCTGTGTTGGTGGAAATCATATGCATTACTAATGTTTAAAAGACAATGAGAATTGTTTTCCAATACACAAGATTTACACTTTGTTTTGGTGAAGGGTACTCTTTTGGGAGTGAGAGGATAAGAGCCATTGGAGATAATGCAGTTGCATTAAAATTTTGTTAATAAATGGTGTAGCTATAATGGTCGTTAAAGATTGACCAAGACTTTTATTTCTAGACAGGAAATATACACACATAGAAGCACCAAACTCAAAGAATTCCCCCTGATCAGTTAGACGCCATTGCCATTGTTGCGGGAGGACTCTGATGCCTTTTGTGTAAAAAAATAAATAAATAAAAATTAAAAAAAAAATAAAAAAGTAGGTTGGTGTCATAACCATTGCAGGACAGCTTTCTTGAGTTCCTGATCTGTCTGGAAGTGCATCCCGCCCAAATGTTCTTTAAGAAGCCCAAACAAGTTAAAATCACTGGGGGCTAAATCAGGACTGTGTGGGAAAACCTCCCAGTGCATGTTGGCCAGTGTTTTTGAGTCAACTGGGTTGTGTGCGGCCTGGCATTGTCATGGAGAAGAATGATATGTTTCGACAACATTCCAGGTCTTTTCTTCCGAATGGCTTCATATACAGCACCGTGAAGCAGTGTTGAGTAATACTGGGTATTAATTGTGGTACCCTTCTCCAAAAAACCCACATGGTTAACACCTTTCATGTCTCAGAAGACAGTTCCCAAAATCTTATCAGCAGATGGCAGTGGCTTTGCTTTCAGCTTCGTTTTGCCTCAGGGTTGAAGTAATGCAACCATGTTTCATTACACGTGATGATGGACTCCAGAAATGCATCTCCATTGTTTCGAAACCGATTCAGGTGCTGTTCACAGATCAACCTGCATGCCACCTTCTTATCGAATGTCAAATGTCGGGGCACCCATCTTGCACAAACCTTACGAAACAGTAAATGCTTTTCAATGATTGCTTTCACACTGCCAACACCGATATTGACTGTATATGCTATGTCATGCACTGTTACTCACCTGTCTTCAAGGATAAGTGCTCAACACATGCAATATTCACCGGAGTGACTGCAGTTGGGCAAACGTACCCACTTGGTGCATTTACTACCAACTACTACCCTTCACTGAACTGTTGACACCATTTGTAAACTGTTGCCTGTAACAGTGTTTCTTCACCATACTGTTGCTCAAGAGTGCAGTGTCACTGCAAATATCTCCTTGGTCATTTTCTTTTTGTTCCATTGATGAAAGTCTTTCTGTGATTTCTTAAACAAAATTAGCACTTTTACTCCCATATGGTTGCAATGTTCCTGTGGTTTTAGAAACAAATTCAGTTATTAATCCATGTGTTTGTATTTTGACTAGGCATAGAAGGCCTAGAAGCCATTAATAAACTTAAATACAAATGGCAGACAAATCAAATTTTGTATTGAAGTATGCAGTTTGGGAAATCTCCAGAAACTGAAATTACAATGAAATTATTTTTCTTGGAGCTTGGGTCAGTTGGGTTAAGTCAAAACAAATCGTGCATTAAAAAAAAAAAAGAAAAAAAAAAGTGTGAAATCAAAAATGTGTAAAATCAGAATTGGGTATATTAAAATACCAAATCAGGGACTATCATGTTCTTTTTTTTCTTATCTTTCTGTTTTTTTTAATTTTCATTTGGATGCAATACAATAATAGTAAATATAAAATATTTTCATTATTTCCATCTGTTTTTAAATAACTAAACACATATAAAAATTTTTTGATGCACTTCTTCTGACCATAAAAATAAGTATCAATTTTCTCAAAAATAATTTATTTAATATAATTCAACGTACAATTTCATAAAAACTAATGAATTTTTATTTATATAGAAATTAACTCTACCCTATTTTGAACTTTCATCATAAGATCCATGCCACATCTAATAATAAAATGAAGCTGTCCATTTGTTTACAAATTAATTTAGCATTTTATACTCATTTTAAAGTGTTAAACCTGACATTTACTTGTCAGTATTTAAGGCATGCTTTTCTTAATTTTTCATAAATTCCCAAATCGGACACTTATTTCTATTAGTTATAGACAGAGGGAGAAAATTAATAAATACAGAATCCTAATGTGAGCTTTCTTTATTTTCATTTTTGAAAACTCATATTTTTGAATTTAAATAAATAAATTAAATTCTTTAGAATTAAATTTTAATTAAAAAGCTTTTAAATTAATACCTACACTGGTGGACACATTGGTTATAATAAAAAGACCTTGAATAAAAATTAAATAAAAATATCATGAAGATTGTCATTCCTGGTCTGTACTTTTGACCAAATTTATTTTTCTATAATGTATGACAAGTTTTGCAAAAACAAATAAATGTCAATTTAAATAAAAAACAATGGGACACTATTTTGTGGATGCTTCAATAAATTGCCAAAAATCAAACATAAACACAGTATAATTCAATGATTTGTGATTTCCCCTTTAGACTGGAGGACATCAATTAATCTGTGATGATAACTGGTAAACAGTTTTTGTATTACATCTTGTTTTGTAGATGTAATGGTTTTTGCCACTTTTTTAATTTTTTCCCACAAGTCTTCAATATTGGCAAATTGTGGGCCATCTTAAACAAGTTTACTAAACATCTCCCAGCTATTTTCAGTAATGTTCAGTATTGTAAATCTGGACTCCTTGCAGGCCAGTTCATTAACAGGGAATTTAGATGCATCAAACCACTCCATCAGTTTCGATGTGTGTATTGAGGCATTGTCCTGTTGAAAATGGTACAACTTATTCTAGAACTTTTTGTCAAGTAATGGTTTTACCTTATCACGTAGTAACTCAAGGTAATCTCTAGATTCTACTTTTCCATACAGCCTTTTCAAATACATAAACCCATCCAAGCAGATCATACACCACACCATGATGCCTCCCCCTCCCATTTGGCATCGAATTCTTATTTGTGTTGTGGAATGATCACAGTAAGAGCTGAAATTATCAGGTCCATCCAAAGAAAACCGTTTTTCATCTGAAAAACATGTCGATTGGAAGTCATGATTCTCCCTTAGCCACCTAGTTACGATTTCAACATGTTTCTTCTTATGTTCAGCAGTTAATGGTGGAATTTGTGTTAGTTTTCTGTAGGTAAAGCCTTTGTTTTGCTATTTCTCTTTGTATTGTTTTCACAGAGCCCGTCAAATTGCAAGCCTTCTTGATTTTGCTAGCTGTGACTATTTCACCATGTCCTGATAACCTTCGGATTTTTATCTTAATTCTGGTTTTCATTCTTTTAGTTAAAGTGAACTTGCATCCTCTTTTTTTCTTGGGCTTGTCATAATCATTGCTGACAATTCTGTATACTGAACTTTTGGACAATTTGAGATCACATGCAATTTGCTGGATCCCTCTACCCTCTTTATGCAACTCCTTTGCTTTGTCTATAATGGCTTTGCAATACACGTTAAGATGAAATAAATGCTTCATCTGCACTTCCTTAATACTTCTCTCTTACCTTGGAACAAAAGGAATTGCCCATTTTTTATTTAAATGAGTGTCCACAAAATGGTGTCCCATCCAATTTTATTTAAACTGATTTTTCATTTGTTTTTAAGCAATTGTAATACAATTTTGAAAAATAACTTGTTGCAAAATGTTAGACTAGGAATGATAACAGTGCTCCCACTAAAATTGACAGAGGGCAGAATGTCAACTGCAGCAAGAGGGCACATCATGCAGTGTCAAGGCATCTCATAGGGAAGGGGGGGCGAGGGGCAGGGATAGGGCTAAGCCTAATTGTGTGCTTTCTGTTTAATAAAATCAGGCGGAAGGATACATGGAAGAGCAAGAGCAAATTGATAAGCACCATTTTCGCGGAAAAGCACTGTTTTTGGGAACGAGTGCACTACTCTCGTGACAGGGCGCACTACTCTCGCGGCAGGGTGCAGCGCCCTCCTAAAATAGGCTAGCGGGAGCACTGGATAATCTTCATGATATTTTTATTTAATTTTTATTCCAGGTCTTTTTATTATAACCAGTGTGTCCACAAAATAGTGTCCACAGTGTATTTGTTTTGTTTGTGTTAAGTATATGTACCAAAAAATTACAAATAAAGGCCATATATAGAAATGTATTTCATTGTTATTAAAATATGTTTTAAAACTTTGAATATTTACTGTTCCTTAGAAACAATAAAATTTAAAATGTAATAAACTCATTGAGGTGTCTTATTATTGTCATACATATTGGAAAAGAACACCCAACTTTTAAGTATATCTAAAACTTGGAGGGGGGGGGGACCCCACATAATTTAAAAGTATTTATAATATAATTTAAGTAAAATTATTTAAATTGTGGAAATACCAAATGCCAAAATAATCTAATTTTTCCGTATATTGCAAGGGTGTGTTTAAATGGATTCACGGAGCTCTTGATAGTACGATTTTCCCTTGCTGGATTGTTTAAATAAATTTCATGAGGTGGTCTTGCCCATTTCGATAGAACCATGAAGCTCACAAGAATGCAGTCCCAGACTCGACAAATCGGTCTCATTCTTTGAGATTGTATAGTTTAGTGAGAATCTATCCTGCATTACTTAAAGATAGTAGCAACCATAGAAGGTATATGTGGCATTCGTGGAGCTTATGACGCGATACTATAACATGTCGATACCTGCTTTCAACAACTTCAGCAGAAAATTACAGTCCAATGTTGAAAAGTAATAACAATATAGTAAAATAACTGAATACGTTCTTCTTCATGTGGATAGATATAATTACAAAAGAAACAAGGTATTGTATAAGGTGTCTTTTGGTTATTTATTTTTATTTTTCTTACAAACTGTTGTGTTAAAGAGCAATTTGTTTCTTTTGTAATAATGTTGAAACTTAACAAGAAGTGACCAGTAATGAACAAGAAATACCTGAAACAGCTCCTGAAGAGAGCATAAACACCAAAACTGAAAGAGTCCCTGAATATAGAGTACCTCATGTAGCATTTGATAGCATCTTCATTGCAATTCTCATTGGAGTGCGCTGGTGACAGTTACACAAGTTAACTCTCGCTAGGTCCGTGAATCTACTGAAACACACCCTAAGATTGTCATTAAATACGAGATTGAGCATGATCTATGATGGCATAGAGATATATGATGTTTTCTAACCCTTCAAAATTAATGCCAATAACACTATGGACTTACTTGTCAAAAGTTACTAGGAAGTTTAAAACTTTTAATTTTTTTTTTCCGATATCTTTTATCTTCTACTGATTTTTGGTTTTGCTTCTTTAGGAGGGTTTAAATTCTTAAACCCAGTTCATTTAAGTTTTTCAGTCCATTATGCAAAAAGTACACAAATACTTGCTCTTTATACAAAACATTTTACATAGCATCTATTTTGATTTAAATTATTAGAATGTCTAATCATTAATTTTATTTTCTTCCTTCAAATGCTTATGGGAATATTTGATGAAAATCATTTGAAATTTCTATACTAGATAAGTAACTATCTTGACTTTGCAAAAAAGTAAATTGTTTTTCTCAAACTGTGAACAGAACTATTATAACATTAAAGAGAAAACCATTTAAGATACTGTGGAAGTTGTTTTTAATGTATTGCATTTCAAAATAAATGAGACACTTTTCTGAATTTCTTAAAATCAGTTTTTATATTAGATAATTTATTTCTTAAAATTTTCTAAATAAAAAAACAAAACATTAAACTTTAATTTATGATTATTTGATTTTATAAATTTTTATGACCTGTATTTCCAGTACCACAATATAGAAAACCTTGTGAACCTCTGTTGTTACTTGTAGCTTTTTTTATGGCTAAAGATTAAATGCCTTGCTTGTTCATACATTTAGTATGCATCTTCAAAGTTATTGTGGGGGAAAAGGTGCAATATTGAAAAATTATGTGTGTGCATGTGTGTCTGTTTTTCAAAGCCAAACCTACTTTTTCTGTAACTATCATCATTTGTATTAGTAATTTATTGTTTTTTGCCATTGTATATTTGTGATTAAATGTTTCTAAAGAGCAGTTAAACAAAATATAAGGAATTGATTTGTATTTATTTTTTGCATGCTCCTCCTGATTTGTATTTAATTTTTGCATGCTCCTCCTGATTTGTATTTACCAATGAAATTTTAATTGCTCCTTTAGGTATAAAAAAAAAAAAAAAAAAAAAAAAAGTATAGTAAAAATTGTCTAAGGTGACCACCTATGGTTCCATGTAAAAAGTGGTCCTCATTGCAGGCAGTCCTCTAGTACAGTGTAGATGAAGTTTTGGTTCCTAGAAAAAGTGATCCAAATGGCAAGTGGTTCTCTTATACAAGTGGTCCCCAAGACCATTTTCACTGTATCTAACATAATGTATGGAATAAACATTTCATTCAATGAAATATATATTATTAAACAGGGATCTAGTAGGGGATTCTCTTGGACAGGGGCTAAATCGTATTGTTTTCCTAGATTGGGTAGAATGGGTGTAATGTTTTTGTAGAGGAAAAATTAAAATTCTTATTGGATGCTTAACCCCCCACAGCTACGACTAAACATGAATGCCTAATCTATTATCTGTTACTTTGCACATAGTTTTTTTTATTATTCTTAATAGTTTCTGCATCATAATTGTTGTTAAACCTTATAGTTTTTAACATTGATTTCTTATAGTAATTATGGTATATCCCTGTAACTAATGCACGCAGATATGTATAAATTGGGTGGATTAAGGGGTTTTTATTCCCCATCAGCCAACAAATTTTCATGCAGACAGTTGCAACAGAAGCAAAGATATTTGCCCATGGCTGCATGTTTTTCCTCTTTTTAGCTGGATGAAGGCTTTTTGTGTAGACAATTTACATGAGTTTCCAACCTTGCAAGCATGTTTTGTTAAATGGAACTTTGATTTATGTCTTAATTAAACTTAATGAAATTTTTAATTCTTTCTTTGCCTTTTTAATGAAAAAAGGAAAAAAAAATCAACTCCTTATTTACTTTTGTGTTTCATATTCAGAGATTTTAAGTTTATTATTTAAATTTTATTTATTTTAATATGTGCATTTTAATATCTTTGTTGTATATAATTGGAAATATGTATTTTGCTGTTTAGATGGTGAGAAAAATTTCTTTACAAGGAACCCAAATGAACTTCAAGGGGACTTCATCCACACTACATTAGTGAAGAGTTCACGTGGGTTTGGTTTTACGATAGTTGGGGGAGATGAAGAAGCTGAAGAGTTCTTACAAATTAAAAGTGTTGTTCCTAATGGTCCAGCATGGCAAGACGGACAACTCAAAATGGGTAAGATTCTTATGAAATATTCAGTTTTGGTAAAACGTATGCACTAAAATTCATTTACAAGCATGAAATGAAAGCCAATTGTGAGATGGAATAAGAAAGGAGTTTAAAGGGAAGAAGAAAAAGGAAAAAAACATTAAAGGAAGGTTAACAAGTGAAATGGACTCCTAAACACTGAGATTCTTTAGGAGTTTAAATCCTGGGCTGAATTGTTGGATTTAAACTTAAAAGTGCATTTATCATTCAGTATCAAGCATAATATACACCATATTGCCATTAATGACCGGACACTTTCGATTTTAGACGTTTTGTCGAATATCTAGAAAAATACTTGACGAATTATCCTGAAATTTCAGGGATGTAAAAAGGATGTTACACCTCATATATTTCAGCGAAGGTTTTCTCCCGAAGGCAAATAGGGGACCAGCAAAGAAGTGAACCAAAAAAATAATGTTTGGAATCACCCTGTAAAAAATAATGCTTGAAATGCATTGTAGCTGTAGCATATGCTTAAGAGGCTTGTTTTACTTTTCTGTGTTCATTTGTATGAGAATAGCACGTATATTCATGGAGATATAAAGGTTTCTTTAAAAAGGTCGAAATGTTTTCGTAAGTTTTTTGTTTATAACACGCAAGATTTTCAACCCAATGCAATGCCATTTACAGAAAACTTGACAAACTACAGTACAGACAACACCCTGCAATCAGAATAGAAAAATATTAAATATTTGATGAAATATGAGCATTTTTACTAAATAATGTTTAACTGCGCATGCGTTACCAAATTGTCTTTTGCATAATTTATTAGCCAAATGTATAGAGCTGCTCTTATAAAAAGCCCAAGCAAATATCGTGAAAATTGAGAAAGATATCGCCGATAGAATGAGTTGAATTTCAGTTGCTCTC
>JAHWFO010041365.1:1826195-1851794 GCA_023313115.1 Rhysida immarginata | reverse complement strand
GAATAGATGAAGAAGTTACAAGTCTTTGTAATTGACGAATGTCACAATCCAATGCTTATTAGCAAAATATAAGTCACAGCCACAATAAGAAGGTGGGATACCGTTGAAGCTCAAAAAAGGTGTTGTCTCTGTGGAAAAGCTGAAAACAGAGTGACAACGATGAGATGTTCTTCTTGCAAAGACTTTGTCTGTAAAGAAATTCAAAAACTGATATGAAATGTGATACATGTGCATGTTCTACAATGGATGGAAGTAACCAGAGCAGAACTCTCCAGGTTTGTATGTAATTTCATACTGTAATACAATGTCTTTTCCCAAAAATTATTATGAACAATAAGTGCACCAAATTCTGAAAATAATTTGTTGCAGTGACGAGTTTAATTCATTCAATGACCGAGCTCATTTTATGATTTATTCATTTTACCAATCAATTTTCCCCACTGAAATACCGTAAATCCTCTACTATAATGCGACTCCACTTTTTCGGCCAAAAAAGCCCAGCAAAAATGCTATCCTCTTGTATAATGCGATCCCCATTTTTGACTCCTCGCGAAAAATAAAATGTGCAAAAATATACAGAAAAAAATCTTTATTTTTAAATAATCTGGATCTTAAAAATGTAGAAATGTAAAAATGCATTTAAGTGAACTTTCTTGTCTTTGTTCAAAATTGTATAAAGTTTAAATTCACCAAAATTCAATTCATTTTTTGGGACATTTACCCCATTAAAACCATTGGAAGTTTATTGCCTTACAATGATAGGGAAAGCTTTCCCACTCACATATCGACTTTATATCAAGTTTCTTAATAAAAAAAACAAGTAATCTTTATTCAGTTTAATATTTTCACTGCATGAGCTTTCTTGTAGGCTTTGATTCGAAGCAGTTTGGAAGTAGGCCTATTTGAAAGTAACGATCTTTGGGAGAAGTTATTTTCGATGTTGGTGACAAGAAATTCAAATAAAAAGTGAAATAATTTATTGTATACTGAACTGGACACTGTACATGCTGTATAATTAATCTATAACACACGGTAATTTCGTTGTGAATTTCTTTAGGACAGTAGTTCGAAGCAGTTTGGAATCAGAGACCACCAGTTTTACTTTATCCGTGTCAGAGACCATCAATATTGATGGTCTTGTATTTGGAAGTAGCCATCTTTGGGAAGAGTTATTTTTGTATTAGATGTTGGCGACGGGAAATTCGAATAAAAAGTGAATTAATTTATTGTATAATGAACTGGACACGGCAGTGTAATTAATGTATAATACACGGTAAATTTGTGTGAATGTGATCAGCACAGAAAGCAACTGCCTCAACTTCGTCGAGGCAGTTTGGAAGTTTATAGCCCTACATTGATAGGGAAAGCTTTCTCACTCGCACATCGACAAAAAAACACAACAGTACATCAATTTTCTTAATAAAAAAAACAAGTAATCTTTATTCAGTTTAACATTTTTCATAACTTGACTGCATAAGCTTTCTTGTAGGCTTTGGTTCGAGGCAGTTTTGAAGTAGGCCTATTTGGAAGTAGCGATCTTTGGGAGGAGTTATTTTTGCATTAGATGTTGCGACGAGAAATTCGAATAAAAAGTGAATTAATTTATTGTATAATGAACTGGACACTGTATATGCTGTATAATTAACCCCTTCAGTCACCTTGGCAACATATGTTTCCAACTTGTATCTTGGACGTTTACCTTGTCAAAAGTGCGGTATTTTTTTATATTTTGTAAAATTTCATACTAAATAAATGACATGAATAAAATCTGTTGATTCCCTAATAAATATGTATATTTCGGTAGCAAATATAGCCATACATGTAAAAAGATAATAAAAAATGTTAATAAATAAAAAACTGCTGGTTATGTTTAATGTAACAGTATCAATATAATAAATGTAAAAACAAAATTTTTACAATCGAATTTAAGGTCTGTGTCTGAAGGGGCTAATCTATAACACACGGTAATTTCGTTGTGAATTTCTTTAGGGCAGTAGTTCTAAGCAGTGTTTGGAGTCAGAGACCGTCAGTATTGATGGCCTGTATTTGGAACATTTGGAAGTAGCAATCTTTGGGAGGAGTTATTTTTGTATTAAATGTTGGCAACGAGAAATTTAAATAAAAAATGAATTAATTCATTGTATAATGAACTGGACACTGTATATGCAATATAATTAATGTATATTATACGGTAATTTCATCAGAACAAAATCCCATCCGGACAAAACCTCCTCCGGCAGCAGTCGTCGTTGGAGGGCTGATATTTATCCTCTTGTATAATACGACCCAGCAAATTTAGGTGCTTTTTTAGGCCAAAAAAATTCGCATTATAGTAGAGGATTTACGGTAATTAAAATATAATTACTTCAATCCAGTCTACAAAACCACCAAAAAAAAATCACTTTTTATGGGTTTTAAAACAGAAGTGCAGTTACAAGGAAAGTGACAATTATAAAATCATAATAAAAAAGAATGCAATAGATATAAATTAACCGGGTCGTTTTTTTAAAATTTAATTACGTGTACTTGAAAGATGGGGCAATTTGTGCGCTGCTAAGATGATAGAGTGAGGAGGAGGAGGATTATTGTTTGGAAGGAGAATCTCTTCCATTAAGCTTTCAGGAAGAAGGTGAACTAAAGCTGCACTTGTTGAGAGAGCATGTGTGAGCTCAATGCTGACAAGCGGTCGCTCGTATGAAAGTTGCCCTCATACTGCAGATTTCCACTACTAGTAAAGACAAAATCGCATGAGCCTCGCAGGCTCCTACAGCAAATTACTCGTACCATGGTGCACTCACACAGTATGAAATCGTATCAATTGTCAATTCGTTATTAAAATTCCTACAAATATTTTCCATATTACAAAAGATTCTAGATTTTTTGAATTAACTTCCATTCCAATTTTGATTATGCATTTCATTTTCCAAAGGTCTATGTTAAATTATTTTTGATGTTGTTAGTAATGATATATGCCGAATTTTTAATGATGATGTTAAAATACATTTCCTTTATTTATGTATTTGCAGATGGCCCAACAAATCATTCTCTGTATCGCAGCAAAACGCCAACAGCAGATCTGTATAGCAGCCGTGACAAAGAAGTGGTAATTCTAAATCGTCCAAAGACACCATTGGTTGATACACGAGTGAGGCCAAAGACACCAGTGACAGCCACTTCTAATACCAGGCCAAAGACACCCACCAGCAACTTCTCCTTTGATTCAAGCCAAGCTAGACTGACGCAGAACAATAACAATGACTCTTGTTTGTATAGTAGTAGTGGTACCTTTGACGGTGGTATTGCCTATGATGGGAGTGCATTGCAGAAACCTCACTCTGATACCAACCATAGCAAGGAAATAATGCGGAACAGCATCGGCAAAGCTGGACTAACGTTACCTCTTGTCAAGAACTCCACTGATTATGAGAAAAGGAACAGGAACAATACTCACCTTTCACCTGATCCTTCCATTTGGAATTCTCACAATAGTAGTGGTAGTGATCCATTTCGTGACGTGTACAATGCTGCCATGACATCGCCGTCTGCTGGCAATACCACACCAGGTGTCAAAAGTCCTGTAAGCATTGTGAATGATCATGAATCCATGCCATCTGAACAGTATTCTCGGATACCTGCTGAGCGGGGGATGGAAAACCTAAGACTAGATTCATTATATCAGGAAGAGTTTTCAAGGAGCAATAATGTTCCTCCAGCCAATGTCACAAATCATTCCAAAAACCCTGAGTATTATCAACGAGAACTGGAGAGTGCATTTACAAATGATCCCCACTTAAATCATATCACAACGAACAGGATAGATAGTGATTCTTCCTATGGCAAAAGCCAAGGTTACATGAATCGGAGTAAGACTCCGACTCATGAAACTTCTGCCTATGCATCAAATAATGTTATGTATCAACATCCCGGAATGTATAATAATTCATTTTACGGAGTAAGCAATGTGTATAGTTCATCTGTGTACAATCCTGCTTTAGATAGCCCAGTATATCTATCTACTGGACCACAGCAACAACAGCAGCATTCACAGCAAGTGGATGCTTACACCACATCTCGAGATTCGAACCTTTATGGATATCGGATGGCCAGGACCAATTCTAACCCTTTGTATTACCCACCACCCCCACCAGCACCAGGTCAAGGTGGTGCTTACCATGGCAGTGATGGCTCTTGGCGAAAGCAAAGCACCTCATTCGAACATGAGCAGCCATCTCCAAGCTCCATAACTCGTGTCATGAGAGAAAGGAAAGGGTTTGCCAACAATTCGTTTATCTCAGCTCAGCAGAGGGTTCCTGTCGTCTCTCGGCAGCAGGAGCACTCGGAGCTCTCCATCACATTGCATCGCCAAGAGACTGGTTTTGGATTTCGTATTGTTGGAGGCACCGAAGAGGGTTCACAAGTGAGTCAAGTGAGAATGATAATATAATCACCTTTCTATTTTTTAAATTCAAATAATTTTTTTTCTCTCCGAGTTTTGTTCTTTTTCTAATTGTTTTAAAGTACAAAATCTTTGAAGAGTAATACCTATCTTTGAAGTTTCTTAACATGTAGACTGTAAGCCTTATCTAAAGTATTGCTTCATTTTCTTTAAATATCCTAATTTTAACTGTTGATTAACATGAGCCATGAGAGAGAGGGGAATAAACTTTTAGGTCTTTGTAGGTGGTTGCATTATAATTGATGATGTTTTTCAATCGATTAACATCAGTACACCAATAATAACCAGCGAAGTTTAATGTGGATTAATGTTTATTCAGGGTGTCTACAGGTCACGAAAGTCCCGAAAAAGTCACGAAATTGGAAAAAGGTCACGAAAGTCACGAAAAAGTAGCAAAATTGGAAAATGGTCACGAAAGTCACGAAAAAGTAGCGAAATTAGAAAATGGGTCACGAAAATTCCGAGTCGCAGAATTAAAATTTGGTCATGGAAAAGATCTGCCCAACTCCAGTCTGGGGAAAATTCTTAAAAAGGTTTTTTTTGACGTTAAAAATAATTAAATTAGGTCATGAAATTTTTTTAAGAGGTCCCCAAAAAGTCACTAAAAAGTCACTAAATTGACTTTCAAAAACTCTGTAGACACCCTGTTATTTTAAATTCGTATTCTAATTTACAGTCATTAAATTTCATGTAAAAATAATCTGCAGTTGTTAGGTCCAGTTATGCTAACAGCAAAAATCAAAAATCTCGTTTTAAAAATAAGGATTAACTGATACTTCATTCCAACAACTTGACGCTTGTTTATTATAAAAATAAAAAAGTTCTTCTGATGAAGAAAAGAATACTGATAATAAAAGTTGGGAGAGGACCATGTTAATTAAGGGTGAATTAAAATTTGAAGAATGTGGGACATAAAAAGACACGGCTCCAGAAAACCTTCAACAAATGCATAGAGAAAATATTTTAAATACCTCAAAGAATTAACACTCTGCTCCTATTAATCAAATGATGGTTTTACCATATTCAGTGTTCTCCATAGGCTTTTTGAAGGGCTATGCCACCTCATTCATTACATAACATCTTGTTTGTTTTTAATTTTTGTTTACCGGGAAATAAAATAATGTTTGTTTCAATATTTTCCTTCTACCGACTTGATAAAATTTTCTGGAAAAAACACTTTTTACGAGGGCCAGTCATAAAATTGTTATTATTGCTAAGAAAAAATAATTCAATGAAAATAAAAGTTGGTCGCAAGTTTAGTCCTTTATATATCCTCAATCTAAGGCGACACATTTTTCCAAATGATAGATGAGCTGGTGGAGATCGTCTTTGAAGAAGCTTTCTTTTTGGCTCATGAAGAAGAGTTCTAACTCAGTAATCATCTCGTTGTAGTCTTTGAAGCTTCTGCCACAAAGTGATTTCATCAAGTGGTGAAAGAGGAAGAAGGGGATGCAAGACCTGGGAAGTAGGCAGAATGAGCAGAATTTCATAACCCAAGTCACCCGCAACTTTCATGGTGTCATGAGATGAGTGGATTGGTACATTGACGTATGATGATCATTATGAAGGATGTTGCAAACTGACCCATGGCTGATCTGACTGAACCTTCGGCACTATGGCCTCGATGGTAATTCGTCGTTCTTCGTGCACTTGTGCCACAATTCCTGATTCTTCACTGAAGGATGGTCATCCAATTTGTGCTTTGTCCTGCAGGCTTGTTTGACCACACTGAAAGCGTCGATGCCACTTTACTACTGTGTCATATGCTGAAGTAGGGATCCCAGACGTCCTGGTTTTTCCCAGGACACTCCCAGTTTTTCACAAGTTGTCCCAGTGTCCCGAAAACATTAATTCAGGATGCTAATTGTCCCGGTATTTGATTGTGTTAAAATTGTTTGCATCTTAAAAAAAGAAAAATATGATTAAATTATTTTCTGACTAACATGTAAGACCAACACACACACTTCTCTGCATGGCACGGAGTGGAGCAACCCAGAGATTGCTGCTTGATCTAGCAAGAAAAATGTCAGCTGTCTTTAGTGCTTACTTCGCATCAGCTGACGCAGTTTTGAGGAAACGCTTGCTTGTTGCCACAAGATTGACATAAACAGTCGAGCTTCAAAGAAATTACTGCGTGTGTTTTCATAATCAGGTAAATGTTTGAATGAAAATGGTCACTTAATGGCTTTGTTAACAAACGCGTTTGTAGCCATAATCATGTTCATGTATAGGCCTATTCATGAAGCATGCTTAGCATTCTGTAGTAAAACTTTCAGCTGATGCATCATCTCTATATATGTGCTTCTATGCTAGGCTAGTGTTTTTTTTTATTTTACCAAGATTTTGTCTCTGATAGCTCTCGAATCGCTCGGAGTTTTTTCAGATACGAATCGCAGATTGACAGATTCAATATGGCGTTGTCCACAATTCAAATAAAAATAAAAAATTAAGTTTAGTAGAATAAAAGTGCATACATGAAACATTTAGGCCTGTAAGCAAAAAAATTAAAAAGAAGGCTTAAAAATTAAAAATGTTTAACGTTGTGCTTATTTCTCAGGTTACTTTTTAAGTGTCCCAGTTTTTTGTTTTGAAAATCTGGGATCCCTAGCTGAAGCATTGTCGCCATTCATGGCAACCCATTGCGAATCGCCTTCGCATTGTTTCCCTTCAAATGCAGGAAAGGAATAACAGCACGCACTTCAATATTATCAACCGAATGTGCCAGTTTGGTTTTCATCCTCTGGCAGCATCGTGCAGAACTATATCTTTGTTTTTTTAAACAAGAACAACTGTTCATGAACGTACTCATATCTAAAGATATAATTTCGACAAATACGTTTTGTTTTTTCATATGATAATATGAACTTTATGACCGACCCTTGTAATAATATTTAGGTATTTCATTTCCATTGTACAGGGTTATTCTTAAGTCCGTGAAACATTTCAAAAAATAAATAAACTAAGTAACTGATTATAGTAAATCTTTTAGCACTAGAGAGGAAAATTGTCCATGTTTCTTTAAAAAACTCCCATACGCATAGTTGCGGTAGTTTTCCATTGGGAGGTAGTAGTAGCAAATAAGGCATTCAGGATAGGACGCAAAGGAAAAGAAGTTGCTGCGTTAATGGGATAGCTATCCCGGTCCCCAGATTTAACTTCATGTCAACTTCTTCATGTGCGGGTTCTTCAATGACACCGTCTTTGTGCCTCCACTCCCGGTAATCTATTTTCTTCCTTCTTCTGAGAACCTACTGGTTCTTCACAACCCTATCACTTCTGCTGCTATGGATCTGGTACACTGTAATATGTTGATACACATATGGGATGAAATGGATTATTGCCTAAAGTCTGCCTTATCACCAAAGGAGAACAGATTGAGCATCTATGAAATATCTTAAGAAAGATTGAAGTTTCCCCTCTATATTAGTATAATAAAATGTATTATTCAATGCATAATTTATTTATAATGAATTTTTGAAATGTTTCATGGACTTATGAATAACTCTGTATATGATCATTGCCTTTCATCCTTGTCATTTTTTTAAACTTCATTTCTGGCCTAAAATTTGTTACAAAAGCCAATTTGTTCCTTTCAGTACATTTTGCCAATTGAAATTATGGCTTGTTACAAAAGCCATATTTTTCTTCATGTCTTAGTAATTTTTTAAAAAATGTTTACTTAAACAATGCTTGTTCAGCATTCAAATACTGGTAAATGTATATGGATTAATGTTGTTTTCTTGCTTTATTTTTGACTGGTATATGCATTTTAGTACTTGGGATTTGTTTGAGACTATATTTGTTGGTGGTTAAACTTACCAAGCAAAGGAAAAAAAAATCCAAAAGGTCACATAGTAAACGAATTTATTTAACCCTTTGCAACCCGACTTAGTATATTTTACGTTTTCCAAAATTTTAATTATAGTATTATTGTTAGCATGACTAACAAAATTATATAATATTTTTATTAATAATTAAATTTTATCATAACTATTACGGTATTTACCCACTTATAACGGTTAGAGCGAACACCTGCATATAGCAAAAAAAAATTTGGTCCCAACCCCATCAGTCTATTTTCTATGCATTTTTATATGTTTATTGCGAAATGTTCTTGAAAGAAACCTGGTTATAGTGAAGGAAAATTGATGAAATTTGTTACGAAAATAGCACCAATTGTCACTATAAGTTGGTCCTATATGCATCCAAGCGTACTTAAACCAATCATACAGAGCCATAGGCTATACAGAGAGAAGTTAGCATCAATGACGTTTGAAGACTTTTAACATTTGATGATGCTGTCATTAACTTTAGAGACGCGATCGCTGAACAATCCCAAAGAAACCAAGATGGCAGTGAGGAGAGCAAAGAAAGAGACGATGACGAACAAGAAGGGCCCATTCCATCATCAAAGCACATAGATTCTCTTATGAATGAAATGAAAAATTATTTATCTGTTTATGATGATGTTCCTGATGAAATATTCAATAGTTATTTTAAATTACTTAAGTTTAACCCTTTCCCTGCGTAATTAAATTTTATTTTCATTCTTGAGAAGATGAAATTATCCACTTTTAGCAGCATAACAAGAAGTTTTTTAAACCCTGTGAGATGAATCAGATATATCCGCTTTACGTGCAAAAGGGTTAAAAACAAAAATGTTAGATTATAAAGATCATAAATAACATTGGTTAAAACACTGATTACGCCTAGTTTTAATTCATTTTTATTACATTTCGGATATAACACTATCCGGATATAATGAAAAGAAACCCTGTTCCCTTGGATTTCGCTATAAGTGGGTGATACTGTATTACTGTATAACTTGTGATATCGGGCCATAACAACCTTTCTCTATGGACATTTGACAAATGCTGAAAGTAACACAAAAGACATAAACACATGATAAGTTTTTCTTTCACATTCATTATTTCAGATACACTGTATTGTGAAACTTGTCAATACAAGTCTTTTTAGTGTTTAAACACAAATATACATTGCAGAATTTGTGACTTGTATTCTTTTTAGTGTTTAAACACTTCCCTCCATGGTGCACATTCCACACTCTCCTTGATTGTCTTCATTATATGTCAGTGCTTGCTGAAAGCCTGGCATTGTTTGGTAATTTGGAATATCCCTTTTTCTTTTCAAACCAATGCTGTGAAGACCTTTTTTATTTTTTCATACATCATTAGAAGATCTTTTAATACCATAGGGGGAGGGGGTGAACTTCAGGCTGATTAAATTAGCATATAATATACATCACAGTACATTAATTACATAGTATATACAATGTACAGTTCATTATACAATACATTAATTCACTTTTTATTTAAGTTTCCCGTCGCCAAACACTAATAAGAAATAACTTCTCGGAAAGATGGCAACTTCAAAACTGCTTTGATTGACGAAGTTGCATTTTTTCCAATCATGTCTCATTTACTAATTTAACTGATGAATAAAGACAAGAGCAATTTATTTTTGGGGCCTTTTAAATATTCATTTGTTAAATTAGTAAATGAAACATGATCGGAAAAAGGCAACAGGACAAAATGCAACGTCGTAAATCAAATCAGTTTTGAATGCTCAACAACATAAATATCAGCAGACAAACCAGTAATTTATTCTGGTTTTTCTGTATATTCTTGCATATTTTATTTCTGCGACGAGTCAAAAATGGAGATCACATTATACAAGAGGATACAATTTTTATAGTTTTTTTGGGCTATGAAAGTGGAATCGCATTATACTAAATGCACATTATAGTAGAATAAATATATAAATATATTGTATATACTTTTTTTAATATATTTTTTCCTAAGCTTTTATACAAATAGTGTTGTTTAAACAAAATACAGAAAATTTTTTATGATGCAACATAAACTCTTTCCTACCCCACTTAACTGCTCTTTTTTCATGGCACCCAGATGTTAGTGTTCTCCCAGAAATTTTTATGTTCTAACTGATATAAGTAGAATAATCAGTAGTCAACTTAAATGTTGATCTGGATAAACAACCAAGAGTACGTCTGATATATTGAAGTCTTTTATAAATGAAAATTACAGGCAAAACGACAATCAAAATATAAACTATAATCGTTAATAAATGGTTCATGTTTGCTCTATGAATTGGATCGTGTTTAAAGATAGCCAATATAAAACGCAGGAAGACTTTGTAAATAAAAGGAATTGCATATGACTTATTATGTGTTATCATACTTTTTACAAGGAGAATTAAGACCTAGGCCCTTCATAGGGCTATAGTATTTTTCATAAAAGAAGACCATTTACCTTTGCTCGGGTCAGAGTGAGAACCAATCAGATGCAAGCACTGTTGATTCATTACTTTCTCCTGAAGTTAGAGAGAGCTAATTCTTAATGCTTTAATGCTAATTCTAATTGTTTGTAAGCTTCCATGTCGTGATATTTTTAAGTAAACAAATTAGAAAGATTTAAACAATAAAAGCCAGAAACTGTGGACACCAGTATACTAATTAAAGGAACACTGAAAACACTAATCCACATGATAATTTTTATTGACTCAGATGTACATTTCGGAAATCAAATTACCTTCATCAGTGAGTCAACATCACTGATGAAGGAAATTTGGTTTCCGAAATGTACATTTGAGTCAATAAAAATTATCATGTGGATTAATGTTTTCAGTGTTCCTTTAATTAGTAAATTAGAAAGAGTTTACAAATATTTAATCTATTCTATGTAATGGAAAATTTATTGAAAAGTGTGTAGCTCTGAAGCGTAAGAACATGGAGCAATGAACGGAATAACTAAGCGATATGTAGCCAATTCTGATTGGTTCGTTTCGTTGGTCTTCTTTTATGAAAAATACTACTATTAAGGTTCTGGGAGTGAGATGACATGCTGCTGTTGTTCTTCCCAAGGTATGCCAAACATGTTATACAAGATTTAAGTCTGGAGATCCGACTGATCATTCCATCTGCTGAATACCATATTTATCCGAACACAAGCTGAGGTTTTGTTTTTTCCCCGACATATGACTAGAAAAAAGATTTAAAATTCACGTACGGTGGAAAAAGAATTTTGTTTTGATTGGCGCCATGTTTTTTTTTTTTTTTTCCTCTGTTGCAAAAGGCCCTACTTTAGTTCGCGAATCACATTCTTATTGTGGAAAAGCATTATTGTTTGCACTTTTGTGTCAAATGCTATATAAAAACAATTTTATGGTAGTTTAGGAGGTGAAATTATAGATGTGGATGGCAAAATGCTGGCAAACAAGAATCTCTTAGATCGGAACGGGTAGAAAGTGTCAACACATTAGGTCTATCTCTTATCGTGTGTTTTGGCAAGAAATATAACTGCTTACCATATATAGTCGTGTATAAGTCGACCCCCAATTTTTGACCCCAAAAAGTGGAAAAGCGGCATGACTCGAGCATAAGTCGAGGCAAAAAAATTTTTATAAATGCTTGAGAGGAAAAAAAATGTATTATAGAACGCAACTATTACAAGCAGATTTTGTGTAATTACAAGAAGATTAAATTTATAGTAACAAATTCATGGTGTGGGAAAACCATCAAACAGCTTCTTCTTCATCTGACTCCAAAAAGTTAATGAAAATTTTCATTCTCATACTCGTCATCTACATCGTCTTAAGTCTTGTTTTCTTCGGCCTCACTTTCATTGTTTTTATTTTTTGAAATGATACACTAATTATTTACACTATGCAATAATAGATATTCATTGTAACCATATTAGCTTTCTTTATAAAACATTCTTGGACGATTTTGAAGATGCACACAGTGACGTCTTACCAAGGTTGTCGCCATCTTGTTTTCAGGATTTGACTTATGCATTTGCTTTTTGCAATGGAAAAGTGGATGGAATTATTGTAAAATTGAGGAAAAAGATGTGAAATAATGCACTGATTAATGTACGGTATATTGTATATACTTGTACAATGTGCGGTAAAGTATATTAAATTTTATACACTAGTGCTTGATTATAGTATCAATGGTAGCTCATGTATCGATGTCAAAAAGTTTCGATATCGAATTTATCGATGTTCTTGAATCTTTGATGTTTCCATGTTCCATTTTGAATTCATTATCTATTGAATAACTATTTAGGTTAATGTATTGATGTATTTGAATGAAAGAACATGTAAAAATACGGTGGTTTAGTTTGAACACCCCCCCCCCTCCTTCGTACTTTCCCTGGCTGTATTAGTAGATTATTTTCTGTTGATTACTATATGCAATTTCTCATAATACAGTTATGATTTTTTAAACTTTTATTTTGGGATAAAGTGCAGAATGCTAAACTTTCATCAACAATATGGCTTCCACAACCTTTTAAAGACTTCTCATTATGCTGCAAGGAGTGGATAATTTTATCTTATCGGGAGTTTATTTAAGCAGTGTAAGGGTTAATAAATGAATTCTGAACGGATTAATAAATTATTATTTAGTTTTTTTGTGTATTCCACTTATAAGAGTGCTCCACTAATAAGAGCCCTCCGCTCTTAAGAGCTTTCTTCAACTCTGACTCGTGCTTAAGTCGGATGTGGTTTTTAAGGGTCATTTTTTGGAAAAAATCCTCGACTTATACACGAGTATATACAGTAATTAATCAGATCTAAATAAATAACTCCAATTTATGTATTCAGTTTTGTAAATAAATTCTGTTTTGAAATGTATGCAGTTTGTATCACTTGATTACATTTACCCTATACACAGAGGCATAGCAATGTCCAGTCATTTAAATAATCTTAACTACATTAGTAAAAAAATATAAGTAGAGGTCTGTTTAAATATGAAAATTTTGTTCTTCCTATTAAAAAAAGGTGCAAAAAAGGGTTGTTGGCTTAAATTCGATTCTGCTTGTATTCGGGTAAATATGGTATATTCACTTTTGAGAAATTCATTGATCAGAATAGCCCTATGAACAATATCATCCATAAAAATTAACTATGGCTCCTCTGAAAAGCTCTAAAATATTGTCCCTATAACATTGAACAATCACAGTGCATCATTCAGACCTATGGTATGGTCTGCATCTGTTCAATATGATACTGCCCACACAGTAAGTCCACCACCATCATAATGATCGGTTTCCCTGATGTCAGATTGGAGATGTCAAGAGTCTGTATTGAACATAGACTTATACCAGAAGAGAACAAAGGCCTGTGTCAACAATGGAGGAAACAATTGTTTGGATCCAGTGCAGGAAACAATTTGTGATTGTAAGCAAGCAAAAAGAGGCATGACTCTGCATTAACAACTCACATGCAATGCAAGAAGCAAATTCCCTGCAACTAATAATGACATTATCCTGGAAACTTTGTGCGAAGTCAAGAATTCCTGTAAACCTTGTTACACCAATATGACATGTCTTTACTATAGCTTATTCTTACACAGGAAAAACAAAAATGTTTAAGAAAATCTTTGGGATCACAAGTGTAATAATTACTATAAATTTAATCACTAAGTGTAATTTATAGATCAGAGAAATAAATTATGACGAGCCGAGGGTGTTTATTCAATTCCTTTCATTTCTAATAATGACCAGTCTGCGATGGCACAATTCAACTTCAGCATAATTATCATTTTATTGATAGTTTCTTTTTTTTTAATAAAATAAATAAATATTTCATAACTTTTAAATATCCAAATATCATTATAGCCTATAAATAAAAGTAGGGGAGACCGGGGATGAAAGGGACAATATTGTGTTTTTGGAAGATTGCACCCAAGATATATAACCTATAAAAAATAATTTTTATTTTTGAATACAGCTAATAATATTGCATGTTTTTCCTATTTACACTTACGATGTTATATCATTAGTGTAGGAGATAACTGCCCAAATTCGTGTCCTCGTTCACTATTCTTTTCTGGCACTATGCCAGGTTGAAAGGGACACTTGAAGGGGCTGAAAGGGACATATTCAAATGATGCCATTATTTATTTGAACTGTTTAATAAACTCCAAATATGTTGTTTTACAATACTCATATAAACATTTTCAATATTCTCTCTTCTGCATGAGTGATTTGTGTCTGACTGACAGGAAATAAACATTAATTAAACTTTCGTTTTTCAAAGAATATTGATTTGCATTGCATAAAACCACTCAACCAGCCCGGACCACTTGTTTGATGGTGGAATGACAGGGGATTTAACAAGCGTCACATACTCGTAAGCAAGTTTTCTTGTTTGTAGAGTCGTTAACCCATGATTCATTTTAGCAGCTTTGATCAAATATGTTGCTAATTCCTTCTCTCCTCCTGAAGTAAACATTCTCCTATTACCGATGTTGGGGTCTTGCTTAAACTCTCCTGGGTGGCATTTCTTAACATTCCTCAACTTTCCTTTGAAGGTTCGATTTAGAAATCCCATAAGTTTTGGTGACATTTCTGATTTATTGGTGATGTTCCATAACTTCCCTCACTGCAGCTTCCATTTCCGTTGGTGTCTTGTGGATGCGGTCATGTCTTTCTATCATGCTTACGTGGCATTTGTCTTGCTGAAAAAATTTTAAATGTGTAAAATATTCAAAACTACAGTAATAAAGCTATCTGTGGGGTTGAAGGGGAAATGTCCTTTTTAACCCCTTCCAACATGTCCCTTCCTGCCCCATGCCTTAAACCTCAATGAAAAATCTCATAGTAATTTTTTTTACTGGTCATTAAAACAAATGTAAGAAAAATAGAAAAAGTAAAATTTGATGTTTACTTACTTTGCAATGGAAAAACACAATCCTTTCTCTCGGATGCAAGCCAAAATTTCTTTTGTTCTTATTCTTTGGTCTTGTGAAACCAGGCAAGTACATGTACTGCCTTCTAATGGCCATTTTGAAATTTTGTTCATCTTTATGATTGACAAGAAATTGCGAATGTCCCTTTCATCCCGTGTCCCTTCATCCCTGATCTCCCCTATAATTGCTTTTTAAATTGTTTTTTTAAGTTTTTAGTAGTATTTTAATAAAATATAAACTGAATTTTGAAACCACGAGTCCTAAGCAAAGGAGTCATACCATATGTCTAGTCCCTTGAACAACAAAGAGTGTTAAGCACAGCCCTGAATAAAGCACATGCTATGCTGTGATTGGTTAAAAACCAATATAATCTCAAAACCAAAAATATTTGCCTTGACTGTGGTGATGTCATAATTTACAAACTGTTTCTTTTGCATCGCAGTTTGTTGGCCCTCTGGTAAGTATTTTATTGCATCGGGGCCTTCGTGTCCAGGGTTGTCTGCACCACCTAAGACTATCTTTGTTCAGGGGTGAGTTGGGTGCAGACCGTCAGTCTTCTTACATACAGACATCTCTGTTGAAGTTGTTGATATACAGTTTGCCTCAATATTGTCGTTTCCGTACTAGCAGGCAGACCTAGATAGAGTTGCCTCATTGTTGACTCGTTATATTGATTTTCTCTGTGTGTTGGGGCCCTTGGGTTCTTTGTCCTTGTCTTCTAGTTACTGTTTCAGCTTCCTGGAATTGCCTCGTAGAGATTGGAGACCACTTGACCGAAACATTCGGTCACCTTGCAACTTCGGCTTGAGATTGACGTGTCTGCAGTCTCCTAATTGCTTTTCACCTTAAGGAGTTGTCCAAACTTTTGTGTGGAGGCATTGTTTAATTTTCAGACAAACTCCATCTATACTCATGGAAATGCTGAATGTTGATCAAAGTTTTTGATGTGAGTGATGTTTGTTATGAGGCTACATGATGCATGTCTTCATTTATATATTTCTCTCTGATATGTCGGATTAGTGCCAAATAAGTACATGTACATTCCAGTGTACTCTCCAGAAAAATTTTATCAGGTGGGTGGAAAGATAAAATAGCCAGCCAGACAAAAATTAAAAACAAATAAAATATTATGCAGTGGTGTGCATTTTTTTGTGTATTCAGCTGGGCGGTGCACCTGCTCAAAAGGGCCTGGGGAGAACCCTGCATTCTATTCTAATTTTCAATAAAGTCTGTTGTATACCCTTTGAAATTGTCTTTTATTTTGCCTTTGTCAGTTTCATATTAGACATAAGTGTATTTTGAGAAAGTAGTGGGGAGTAAGTAAATTAAGCAAATAAGGTGCAATAAATGAACCAGCTAATTTATAAAAGCTATTTTTTATATTTTATATTAAGTATAAAGGAACTACAGTAAAATCCCGTTACAACGTATCTCACTTTATTATACAGTTTTGTATAATGTTCAAATTTAAAATTAATGTTAAAAAGTTTCAATTTAACATAACTCAAATTAACGTACATTTCAGATTAACATTCTAATTTATCGTTCTCTAGATGACTATCCCCTCATTACAATGATAAGTCGAAATCTTCGCTCTGAACAGCTAGTGAGAAAGTGACGAATGGGAAAGCATAAAATTCGCTTAGTGGTGGACATTAACTGTTTAGTACAGCAAACTAGTGTCATTATTTTTGGGAAGGCATGTTTTGCAAACAAAGCAAACTGCAATTACAGATTTATTTTTTTTTGTAGATTAATCTACTGTAATACTGTACTGTACTCTGATGGCCAGTATCGTATATAAAATAATGTATTTTGTTATAAGATGTCAATACATTGAGATTAAATTGCAATTTTCAAGAATTAAAAATATCTCAACAAAAAACATAACAAAGAAATAAAAATTATCATTTATGTTTATTCACGTGAATAATTAATACAAAATTTTGAACCGAATAAATGGCTTCGAAAATAATTTTGTTACTAATTAGATATAAAATTTGATATTTAATTATACATAAAATGTCTCATTGGCTAAGGTCAGAAATAAAAACGGTACTCGATAATATGTACCCAGTGCAGATCAGTGATATTGCTTGCTGAAAACGCATCGTCATAAACAAAAACTAACCATCGAATGGGAAGCAAAAAGAAAGATGTACATCAGATAGTTTTGATTAGCAAGTTCCAGTGATGATGTATGGAAAAAGTCCAAGTCTGCACGGGAACGATAAACAATATTCAGCAATTGTAGAAAATTCATTTTGACGAAACTTCATAGGAGACAAACATAAATGATGAAAACAAAATTAAAAAGTTACAGTGAAAATCATTCAGTCTGTCATCTGAACATTTTTGAGGTCATCTGAAATTCATCATTAGAAAATTAAGACTAAATCGCACATAACAATCTAAAAAATTAAAAATTACATAATTTACAGAAGAGCCAATCCTCACTCGATCAAAGTTATTGCTGTCTTTTTGGAGCGTAGCTCCTTTTCAGTCACCATTGTAATGTCATCACGTCAAAACCACTAAACCAATAGTAGCCAAATCTCGCACACAGTTTGTGTGGTGCCTGAAGGTGGTTTGTATTAAAAAAAAAACGGAAATATGTGATGTTATTGAAGAATAATAAACGTTCGGATTGAGCTCCGTGATGAGGTCCGTGCTATGTGGTGAAGCCGAACGCGAATTTCAATTGTCAATGCAGTCAGTAAAGCTAATTGTTGTTGACGAATTTTCAATGCTTTGACTGAACTTGCTGGGCAAAATGGACAACCGACTTCGTCAAGCAAATCCAGTAAAACAACAGGAAATTCTTGGCGGATATGCATTGCTGCTTTCGGGCGACTTTAATCAGTTGCTTCCTGTTGGTGATACACCTATGTATGAGCAAGCGAATCCATCGTCTCCTTTTGCTGTTCAAGGAAAATTGGCCTACCAACAAATGAAAAAAGTATTTCATTTAACAACAATTATGCGTCAAGTAGGTGAAAACCAGGCACCTTTTCGTGAACTACTCAATCGTCTCGCAATTGGTGAAGTGTGTGAAAGTGACTTTCTTCTGTTAAAATCTAGATTTGTAAGTTACAATCTTAACGAGAAAGCCCATTTTTTCTAACGTCATTACATTGATATCTCGCAATAAGGAAATTTTGGAACACAACGAATCATGCTTTCGTAACTTAAGTGTACCTATTACATTTATTGCTGCTGAACATAATAACAACGTGCTCGGGAGGCAGCATCTGACGAAGCACACGGACTCCCTTCTTATCTGCAGTTGGCAAAAGGTTGCAAGGTAATGCTCTGTCAAATCTATGGATGTTAAAATGATTGTGCAATGGAACTGGCGGTGAAGTGATGAAATTATAAAGGTTGAATATATTAAATTATTAAGTGAAAAATCCATGTTAAATTAGTTTAAAGCCTGATCTCCGCTTTCAACTTGCCAGCAAATGAAATTGATGGCTTCCTAGTTTAATGTATAACACTTCTTTGATTAGACATTTCTACAGATTTATCTCCTCATTTAATATTTTATCTCCCTGCCAATAGGGGAGTATTGCCTTGGCTGTACAATGCAAGGCTAAATTGTTATTAACATACACTGCAGACTCGATCTAACGCGGTCATTGGGAGCCACGATCTAACAACAGTGTTAAACTGCATTAGATTGAGCACCCCCCTCCATACAGTACAGTATATTGAGATTGATATCAACATTAATTTTTAGGGAAATTAATAAATAATATTACAAAGAACAGAACAAAACTTGGATAGTTGCAATAATATAGAGAAAAGAAAAACTCCTTAACCACAATAAAGTAATACAATACATGTACAGTATTACAAAACTCAATTTGATTTTTTTGCGATATTGTATTACTTTGTTGTTGTTAAAAATAAAGGATCAAAAATCATGGAGAGATACCTTTTGAAAAAATATTTTAAACCGGAAGTTGGAAATCGGGAGCCATGCCAAAACTGCGTTGGAGCCGATTCCGCGTTGCATCGGACCGCGTTCAGCCAACACCACCTAGACAGAAGGCCTGAGCACAGAAACTGTATACATTGTTGCATCATCATCAAACAGCCAAATTTAGGGCTTATTATTGGTAGAAATACGATTGACAATAGCCTCTTTTGTGTGATGTAACAATGTATGACGTTTTTGTGCGCGGGCCTTCTGTCTAGGTGGTGTTGGTTCAGCCTCACTGCTCTCTCGTGTTTATTAAGGTTTCTTTATTTAGTAGCTCAGTTTTTGATTATTAAAAAGAACACTCTGGCCCTTATCTCTGCTGTGGATGCTGTATGGTTGCTCAAAGCTTCTCGTATGATTCGATGGTCTTGGCATGGGTCAATAGTTGCAGGGCATCCAGAACCAGGTCTACGTGAGTGCGTTCCTTCCATAAACCACTGTTGATAACATTGAGCCACTACAGAAACATTACAGTCAGTCTGTGCTGCAATACACTGATGAGACCATCTAGCCCCTCGAAGTCCCACAATCCGACCTCTGTCAAACTCTGTGAGTTGTTGCACAGGAGCACGACAGCATGTGCTAGGCATCGCAGTTGTCACCACACACATACAGTCAATTGGAGTGTTTCAGATTAACATACACTTCAGAATAACGTTCAATATTCCAGTTCCCTTGGAGTATGTTAAACTAGGTTTTACTTTATTATTATATGAGGGTTGGGGCATAAGTCATGGCAACTGTGTTTTTTCTCAGAGCTATCACAAAATGTCATATGCCTCAAGGTAGCCGTGCGTAGTTTGTTACCACAACATCAGATGACTCTTGTGATTTCCTGTTGTTGCACAGAAAGCAATGTTAAATCAGTTCTTAATCAACCACTGTGCAGGATGGATGTAATCTGATTTGAACAATGCTCGTATATCAAAAGAGCTGTTCTCTGTAGGAGAAATCAGAAATGCCAGAAAATTCTCTGGCATTTTTGATTCTGGAACATAAAACCAGTAATGTTATATCAACTACCTTAATAAACATGAGGAGTAAAATGTTGGCATGTTGTTAAATATCACATGTTGACGAGTTGTTTTAGTAATATGACTCGTCCATTTCTTGTCCTTTCAACTGTATATTTCACATTTTCCAGCCATACTTGAATTCTCACAAAAAATAATAGTTGCCATGACTTATGTCCCAACCCTTGTATATTTTTCTTAATGCATCCAAAACAGTATTAAGATGTGCTGACATGAATTATTAAAATTATAAATAATTTATAAGTAATCAGATAAATAAATAAATAACTAAATAAATAATCGGAGGAGTATCACTAATGGCTTTATAAATAATTTTGCTTAAGTGAAGACAGTAAGTAAAAGTTTATCTTTTAGGCACAAAACAATGTTGAGAAGATAGATGGCTTAAAGAAAAATATTTATTATGCCATTCTTGAATTCCATTTATTAAAAGAGATAGAAAAATTCAAGACATTAATCTTTGTAATACAGTGAAAGTTAGCAACATCAAATTTAGATCCAGATTAAAATATGGGACATAAAGTATCTATGATAAAACATTAAAAATATGAGGACAGAATAGATTTTGCAAACTAAATTTTAAATATCAGGAAGAGTTCACTTGCAGACTCAAGGCCAGAAGAGGAGTATGGTATCAAACGCCCTGATTTTAATATTATAGTAAAAGTTAAAAGATCTTCATGAATGGACGGTTAGTAAAACGTGCAGAATACTGTCATTTTCGGTATATTAAAAATAAATGCTCTTGTAAGGCTACCTATTTAACAGTTGTTCACAGGGCCATACCCAGAATTTTTTTGGGGGGGAGAGGGGCTCCCACGTAACAGATTTAACCCCCCCCCCACCCCACCCCAGGTACGGCCCTGATTGTTCATTTAACAGTAACCTTGGTACGAGGCTAAATTTAACTCCAGTTGGTTTCCATGGTAAAACAGTAATTGACAGTTCTCATTTCTCATCATTTGCTGGTTGGAGTGTAGTGGCAATCAGCTATTAAAAAAAGTAAAGAAAAAGTGAAATTAGATGACCAACTAAAAACCTCTGAAGAAAATCATTACATACTACACACTCCAAGTATAGGAGAGCTTGAGAGATCGGAAGAAAGTAATAAATTAGAACTGGAGTTAAAGTTTCAACATAGGTAAAGAATCCAGGTCACAGGATTTTTCCTTCTATTTATTTTTCATGTATATCTAACCAGGCCCTTTTGAAGGGGCGCACTGCCCGGCTGGTTTCGGTGATCGCCCCGCTGAATGCACAACAATTGCACATAATGCTTTATTCGTTCTTAATTTTTGTCCACCCGGCTATTTTATTTTTCCACCCAGCTGATAATATTTTCTAGGGAGAACACTGTCTAACCTTTGAGAAATAAAATGTTTTGCATTACTTATTGAAGACCCTCATATTTGTAATATTCGTTTTGTGGCCCCACAGTACCTCATTTTGGGGCCTAACTACAGTCGAATGTTCTTACAGGTAGGAAGTTGGCCAAAAGTATCCAAACACCCCTCCAAAAGTGATGGATCTGTAGTACTATGCATGTTTAATCAGAGACATATATGGCAATCTAGCCACCAAGCAAGATATCGACAGTCAGTAGAACAGCTCGGCCACACATGCAGAAGCTCAACCTTGCCATGGATACTAAGAGCAGACTATGATGACAGCATTAACGAAATCAGTGTTCTGTTTCTCATGGGTAATATTTCATTTTCTTGGAATTTATTTAATGACTTACAGTTCCACATCTTGAAGATAACAGATGATAAAAAAAAAACCTTACACCCCAAGCCCATTAAAGAAATGTAATTAGTAATGGCAGGTACAGTTTTGACTTAATTTAGTCATATACCTATGAAAAAATACAAAAGCAGTCTTTGTAAACAACTAAAGAGTCATGAAATGGTGAGTTCTCAGTACTGTTCTTCTTATTGAAATTGGAGGCCTTGCACTACATAGTGGGAAAGAAATCACGCAGAATTCCAACTGGTTTCATCTTTAATTCCTGGATGCAAATAAAGAGGCAGCATGCAAGACATATTTAGATTACGATGGTATATACAGTCATTGATTGGTTGGATATAAAATAAGGTATTACTGGCATTTTCATCCTATTTGTTACTATTCTTATTCTTAACAATTCGCTCATCGCGTTCTACCAGCCACTATTGATAATAAGTGTACATTGATGCCAAGTCCCCTCTCCACACTTATTGGCATTTGTTATGAACTTAACTTGATGTCCCAATTTGTTATTTATGCTTTGGGCTTGGGGGTTAAATTGAGTCATTGCTGATAATTATTATTTTTTATTTATTGTCAGCATAGTTTCTAGGTGGGATGCAAAACATTCCTGCCCAAACAGCATTTTTGAGTCTGTTGTTTTGATCAGAAATTAGCCTAAATAGAAAACAAAAAACAGTAATGATGCATTATGTTTATTTAATGGTCAACCATTAACGCATACATAGTGAATAATAATAAGTTATGAAAACTTCCAATATCAACTTCCGTTATTCAGTCAATCCCTTATGCTTCAGATGATTGCATAATTTGGGGAATAATTTTTCGACCCATCAAGGTTTATTGAATTTAAATAAACTTAAGATATATCTTTGTAAATTGCTTCGGAGGGTCAAAGGTATGATGTGGCCCAGGCTACATGACAACAGCGAATGGTGGCAAACTTCCATTGGAGTGAAATACGGTAACTCACTTGTGTGTTCTCTATGATGTTGCAATGTAAACACACCACAAACAAAAAGATACTGAACGATCATTTTGCAGGGGTAGAAACATACTTTATTCACAATATGTCTAATATCTAATGGGTGTTACCCTTTGCTGTAATGCCATCTTGCATACGTCATGGCATAATTTCCACCAATGTTTAATATCAAGGTGCAGTAGTTACACTCGCTCATTCTTCCTTCAGTGCCTTCCTACATGTTCCTAGATCCCTCTCACTTACACGTACTCAACATTTTAGTTCATCCATGGGATCAGGGCTTGGAGCTGGCTAGTCTAGAACTTGTATGTTCATGCTTTGTTTTTTTTTTTTTTTTTTTTTTTTAAAAAACAGATTTTATAGGATCCAGTTTCAAATGGTAATTCAGTGTTTGTATATATGTGTGTGTTTGCATGTGTATTTCTTATTTTTAATTTTGTTTGCTCGTGTGAATTTTGACACTGTTCAAATTTTAAATTGTGACTTTGACTGGCAATGGGAAGCCTCTGCTTTGTTTAGATCTTAACCTAATTAATGCTCATTCTTATTCACCTATTCCATTCATCTTTATTTATTTACCCACTCATTCATGGCTATTAATGAATTTATTGGTGTAGTGCCTGTTTTAATTTAATGCTCTTCCTTTTTTTAAGATAGTGACTGCAGTGAAAGTTTATATTTTTTAAATTAAAAAAAAAAAATTGCGTATATTACTTATAATCATTTTATCTAAATATCAATTATAGGTATCCATAGGTCACATAGTTCCTGGTGGTGCTGCAGACTTAGATAGTCGTCTTTGTACAGGTGATGAAATAATCTATGTTGATGGGCAATTAGTGTTAAACACATCTCATCGGCATGTTGTACAGCTAATGGGAAATGCAGCTGCCAATGGGCATGTCACATTAGGCATTCGGAGAAAAGTACAAATCCAAGGTAAATATACCATGTTTATGGATAGTTATCTTATTTAGCACAACTATAGCCATAGTGGAATTAAATCGCTTTCTTTACAGAGCCTATGTATCCGTATGATGTCACAGTCAAAAGACGAGAAAATGAAGGGTTTGGTTTTGTGATTATCTCCTCCGTAACTCGTGCTGGATCCGCCATTGGTAGGTAGAAAGGTTTTCCTTGATTATAATTTAATTTTTCATTAATATCTGAAATAGATGTTACCTCATTTCACCAATTTCAAAATTGGAGCATAGTTAAATTTAAGGAAGAGAAGAAAAATAAAAATTAAGATTTGAAGGATAGCCTCTGCACATGATTCAAATAAATGAATGCACTTGTTAACACATTTAAGCCGTAATCATAAAAATGTCGTTTTGATATCACTTAACTGCCAGTCAAGTATAATTACATCTTTTTATTTATTTATTTTTTTATTTTATTTTAATTTTACTAAATGGGCTCTAAACCACAACCCTCCCAAACCCAGACATATTTCCATTAGTTTTTATGCTTCTTATGACTAATTCTTATTTGTATGGACAATATTGAAAGTAAAAACATGAAGCAGGTGTATCTATTTCACTTCCGAATACATGTCATGCCTGGAAAATTTATGAAGATTACTGAAGCAAAATGTTATGGTGCTCCCTTGCAAAATATCTTCTAAAATTAATAAAATAAAATAATAAATTAAGGAAATGCTATTAATTACTATGTAGATTTTTTTTACTGGATGCCAATTAGCTAATTTTAGTAATCTATTTTTGAAAAATAAAAGTTTGTTTAGAAACTTTAGAATCCATTCAGTTGTCGTCTGCTGCTTCTTATAGGAAGTATCGTAATTTACTGTGTATAGCCTGCGAGCAATCTGAAAACAAATACGTGTGCTGGTTATCTGTTGTTGGGGGCTATCTGTCATTCTCTTTTTTATAATCATTAATTTTCATTAAGTCTGCTTGGAAATCGGAGATATGACTAAAGTAAAAGTGAAACTGAGAGCTTTCAGCATTTCCTATACTTAGTAAATTACGGTAGTTCCATCAAGGAATTAAATCAAGAGGAAATGAAAGCGATGACCCGAGGTTAGCTTCCGGAAACGCAATGTTTGCGGACAAACTCGGCAGCCATTACGTATGTTGTAAGCTGCTGACGGGCTGAAAATTTGTTCAGTTTTCGTTAAGTTGTATTAAATTTAAAATATAATAGAGCTAAACAGTAATAGCCCTAGAATATGAATAATCGATTTGCTGGAAGAAAAATGGTTTCGATTTTACGAAAATAGAATCTCAATGTTCCTCCTACAAGAAAACAAAATTTTAAACGATGATTATTATTATTAATTATATTGAATAGGTTTTTCTTTGAAACGTTTACGAAAGTTGATACGCATGTAGTCAATAAATCAGAGGCAGAGTTATCTAAAATATGATATTTTACCAGAGTGCAAAAACCTTGATTGTCCGCTTTCTATCCCAAGATGCTTTGCACTTTGCCAAGTCAAGCTGGATGATGACTTTCACTTCCTCTTGATTTAATTCCTTGGTTCCATTGCTCTCATGTGGAGTGTATTTGTGTGCATTGTTGATAGTTCCTATTCGTACTTGTTTTTTTTTTATTAAGAAAATCGATGTTCTGTGTTTTGTTTTTTTTTGTTGATGTGTGAGTGGGAAAGTTTTCCCTATCAATATAAGGCTTTGG
>JAHWFO010041365.1:1807434-1826095 GCA_023313115.1 Rhysida immarginata | reverse complement strand
AAATAAATTGAATTTTGGTGAATTTAAACTTTATATAATTTTGAACAAAAACAAGAAAGTTCAGTTAGATGCATTTTTACATTTCTACATTTATTTGTAATAAAACTTTCGATTTTAGACGTTTTGTCGAATATCTAGAAAAATATTTGACGAATTGTCCTGACACCTCATATATTTCAGAGGACAATTCATCAAGTATTTTTCTAGATACATGTATTTCGACAAAACATCTAAAATCGAAAGTGTCTGATTACTTTTGGCTAGATAGTGTACATTAATTATACAGCATATACAGTGTCCAGTTCATTACACAATAAATTAATTCACTTTTTATTTGAATCATAATATACATTATTGGTAATTATATGGTATATACACAGATGAATCAGGTTTTGAAGGTTTTTGAATTGTAAAGATCCAGATTATTTAAAAGCGTAAAATAAAGATTTTTTCTCTATATTTTTGCACATTTTGTTTCTCGCAAGGAGTCAAAAATGGGGATCGCATTATACAAGAGGATAGCATTTTTTGCTGTTTTTTTGGGCCGAAAAAGTGGAATCGCACTATACAAGGGGGTGCATTATAGTAGAGGATTTACGGTATATAAAAAATCGTTAAAAAAAACAAAACAAATAGAGATATTAAAAATTTTTTTTTTGCATTATTTAGAAAAGATTTCTCCCTAAATTTTGGCTATTTTCAAATTCAAAATTATTACATTTGTAATTTTTTAAAAAAGGATTAAAACCAAGTATTTCAAATAGAAATATTATTATACATTTTAATGTATTGTTTAAAAATAAAAACATTACGTTTAATCGATCAAAAAACTCACTAATCAAAAGCAGTTGTATTCAAGATGACAAATATAAAATTTTAATACTAAATATCAGTTATTGAAATTTTAAAAAAACATTTTCTATCCCTGTGTAAGAAGAATCATTTTCTCAAGAAAATAGGTGGCTGCGAAAAGGTTAAACATGTTGTTTTTTATTGAAAGCATATTTTTAAACGAGCTGAAAAAAGGAGACGGAAAGTCCTTGATATAATGATGTGATAATATTACTGGAGCTAATTATAATTACTAGCCCATGAAGATGATGAAATTATCAAAATGTGGCTATTAGCTCCAGTAAAATTACCATATTGCTTTACCTGGATCCTTTTATCTCCTTTATTCGTCTTGTTTCACAGTAGTATAGTCCTACCGTGCATATACAGTCGAAACCCGTTAATACGAAATCGTCGGGACCATAAATTTTTTTCATATTATCCGGAATTCGTATTATCCATCAACCCTGATAACTTTCGAAATAAGCATAGAAAAATTATTGTTATAAAACACGTACATTTTTATTCCATTCCTTACGTAAAAAAAAAAAAAAAACTGTTATTTTGGTCTGTCTACATGACTTTACAAACATGACTTTGAGTATAACGTAAATAAATCTGGAGGAACATTTTCCCCATACAAAATAAATGATTTGAGATCGTCCATCACAGTAATCATACGCCTGTGTTGACAGAGCAGAGTGCTGAATTTTCCAGAGATCATCATCACTTTCGACTCTTGCTTTCTATCTAAACATTGTTGAACGATCCCATCATCGTTCAATGGCGCTGACGTAATGACATAATGCACGTGTACAATATAGAAAAAATTAAACTTACTTGTTGAAACCATTTCAACAATGCTTCTTCTATTTCCTCATGTGTTGCTGTTCGCATCCATTTCCTTTTAAGTGTCCCACTCGTCTCTGCTTGCTGTCTTATTTTTTCAGTTTTTTTTATTAGCGTTGACAAAGTTGAGGGAGGAATTTCAAATTCTTTAGCAATCTGCCCTCTTTTGCATTTGGTTTTTCAACAAAATCTAAATTTTTAATTTCACTTCTAGCGAAAGATCCTTTCGTTTCTTTTTCCTTACGTCGGACATGATGTAGCAGCTGTAGTGTAGTCTGTAGCTGTGTAGACTGTATCGAAGAAGATTCCTGTTTAAAATTACCACGTGATTCAATTTCTTTTGAAACAAGTGCGCTCTCATACAGAACCGATCAGATTCGCGTTAGTGAACACCACGTGATTAGTGGTGTTCGCCACACACAAAAGAACATGTGATTCTTTAGAAGTCAGTGGTAATAGATAACAGAAAACATTTAATTTTTATTTTAGAAAATTGTATACTTCGAAAACTTATGAGAATTTTTATTCTGATCACTATTTGTACACTAAATTTTCGAACTTACCCTTCGTATTAATCGGACTTTAATTAAAAATCGTTCGTATTAAGAGGATGAATTTACATGTAAATATCATTCACGGGGAAGGGCCAGCAAAATTTTTCGTATTAACCAGGTTTTCGTATTAACGAGCTTCGACTGTACATGTAGTTTGAAAATTGAAATATATATGAGCAGTATATGGATTATAACCAAACTGAATTTCTTACTACAATTTCACTCAATATTTCACTATTTATAAATTTATAACTTAAATGTAATGCAGTGCAGCCTGTAGCTTTTATTAATCGTGAAATATACGTAATATTAATTGTATATGTAATATTTTCCCCCAAGATTTAATATGATAAATTGCATCAAATATCCAAAATTAGCCCTGTTTTGTTGTATTTATGATAAAAACAGTCATCCAGAAATGATAAATATCTACAGTGATACCCAATAAGTAAATAGACATCCCACATTTCAGGTTTATTCAAGTTTTTCATAGAAATAATTGTGAAAACTTTACAGTATTGCTTGCAGAAACTTATTCTCATCTTGAAGAAGCATGCCTCGAATGCCTGGTGTCACAGAATTGAGTGATTTTCAACAAGGTTGCATTGTTGGACAATACGAAGATGGTGTCAGCCAAATTAAAACCTTCCGCAAACTTCAGATTCCACTGTCAACAGGGTTATTATACAGTTCAAAATGCTAAAAAAGGAAACTGTAGAGTCACGTGCAGGCTGGCCTGGACCAACAGCACGACAACTGAGGGCTACAAAACTAGTAGTTGAGAGAAATCCCCATTGCAAGGCCTTAGATGTGGCAGAACATCTGCAAATGAGTTTTAACACGGCTGTCAGATATCTGCACCATCTAGGCTATCATGGGAGAGCTGCAAGCTGAAAACCCCTTCTCACCTCATTCAGTATTTCAAAGAAGAAACAGTAGGTGACTGAGATGGTATAATGCCCTTTGAGATTTTTGCATCATGTCATCTTCTCAGATGAGTCGTCTTTTGCTCAGTTTTCTTGTAGTGATCAGTTATGGCTTGGCAGGCACAACATGGCATCCAGAAACTACCATGGGCCAGTCAGTCACCCGATACGAATCCCATCGAACACATCTAGAGTATGCTTGACCGTGCCGTAAGAAAACATTCATAAAAACCTGCTTCCCGTGCAGAACTTCTCGAATGTTTGCGTACCAAGTGGATCAAAATTCCACAGGCCAGGATCCATGCCCAACCAGGTTAAAGCTCTGCAGAAAGCAAAAGGTTTGGCAACAAAGTTCTGATGTGCATGTGTAAGAATTACATGTAGCAAATACTTTTTGTCCAATAAATAAATGACCGAAGAGCAGGGTGTCTATTTACTTACTGGGTATTACTGTCATTATAGCTTACACAAAAGTATCTAACTCATAAGAGTTTCCATATTATAGAATTCGAGATTGAAGAGATTAGAGTGTGCAATGTTAGCTTTGTGCATTTATTATTAAAAAATAAACTATATTTGATGTTTTGTCATTTCAGGACGTATCATAGAAAATAGTCCGGCTGAACGCTGTGGCCAGCTGCATGTGGGGGATCGTATTCTTGCTGTTAATGGCACCAATATCATGAACCTTCATCATGGTGAAATTGTTAATTTAATCAAAGATTCTGGTTATTCAGTCACACTTACCATTGGCCCTCCTCAAGGTAAATGACAGCTGATCATTTTCCTATTCCTTAGAGCAGAGGAATCAAACATGCCTGAGTATAGCCCAACATACTTTGGTATGTTAAAAATTAATTGGGAAAGATTCTCATTTGACCTTGGCTTATGCATGATCTTTAAAATGTTCACTGATTTTTTTTTTTTTTTTTTAAATGGCACTTACATTTATTTTATGCTTAGTTGAAAATATTAATTTTCACTACAGAACTTATTCAATCACAATTTTAATAGTTAAAAAAAAAAACTGGAGAAATAATGATGCTTGGAATGTAATTTACAAATTACAAATATACATTATGTGCACTCATTTTGTGACAATGGTCTACCCATGATATCATGCGAGCATCATTGAACATGTTCAGCAAGCAAGGAAGCACTTGATCACAGTGCATTTTTAAATCAAGGCAACATGCAGCCTGCAATGATCTCTTAAAAAGTTTAGTAGTCCCTTTCCTATTTGAGTTTGACACCTCTGCCTTAGAATATAGCGATCTTTATATTATTTAATTTTAAATTAGTCTTTTTCATGTTAGGGGCTGTTTATTAATTACATATGCCTGTTTGGGGGGAGGGAATAGATAATGCTTAGGATGACAAGTGAGGGGGGAGGGAATCAGATAATGACGTGGCATTACATTTCACTTAAATCTCATGTTTTGAAATCAAAATACTAAGAAATTTATTAAAACATTTGCAGTTATGTTAGCCTTAAATCCAAACAAAGTTTTGCAAATTTTGGAATATACCTCAAAATTCAAAGCTTCTCTAACATTTGATTTGTAGAGTTATTTTTGAAATATTCACGTATAAAGTGGGCCTTCTTTTATTGAAGCAGACACTGGACAAAAAAAGTCTCTTCCACATGAAGACTAGGTAGTTCCTGCTGGACATAAGTAATATCATCAGGGTATACAGCCATAGTGATTTTCCTAAGTCTGATAAAAATAACATTTAGGATCAACCATTGTACACTGCTCAAAAGAATTAGGGTAACACAATATTGAATGCCTATGTTATTTAAATGAATGGAAATATCTGTACAACCCAATGAACAGATGAAGCGGTCTCAATTTATTCAACAAATAAATAAGTGCATGGCTTAGTTTTCCGAGCATCTTTCGAAAAAACAAATGACAGACGTACAGAGGTGAAACTAAAGTGAGAAAACTGTTCTCAAGAAGGGTTCTCGAGACATCTCTGGATACATGTCTCCCTAGAAGTGTTCTCTAGTAACGTGTATTCCCTCCACGAGCTCGAAGGACCTCTGCGCATCTGCAATGCATGCTCCGCACAAGTCGATGGATGTCTGCTTGAGGAATGTTCTCCCGTTCTTCAATGAGGACCTGCGAAAGGTCACACAGTGATTGTGGACTTGTTGGATGTTGCCTTATGTGTCTTTCAAGCATGTCCCACATAAGCTTGATTGGATTAATGTCCAGACTCATTGCTGGCCACTCCAGTGTTGGAATGTTCCGTTCTTGGAGAAATTCCTGAGTGGCCGTGCCGTATGCGGACGAGCATTATTCTTCATAAGAACAAAATCAGGGCCCACAACACAAGCAGCAGGCACTACGTGATCTTCCCGAATGTCCCTGATGTAGACTTTAGCATTGAGACGTCCTGGGATAACGAGATCAGCACAGCTGTCGATAGAGACTCCCCCCCCCCCCCCAAACCATGACTGAACCATATCCCATTCTGTCTGTCTTTGCATTGTTGCTTCTGCAAAACACTCTCCAGAGCGTCTCCACACATGCTGACATCTATCACAACGAGTTAGGCGAAATCTGGACTCGTCTGTAAAGAGAACAGACCACCACTGACGCAGCTGTCATTTGATGTGTTGTTGGGCAAACTGACAGCGGGCTTCTCTGTGTTGGCATGTGAGATGAGGTTCACGATTCGGCCTTCTGGATCTGAAACCACCTTCCCGTAGTTGTTTCTGACTGTTTAGTCAGAAACAACCACTCCAGATGCCGCACACAGGTTGTTTTGCAAGTCTCTAGCAGTTGATGTCGTCGGCGAAGAGCAGAAGTTTGAAGATATCGGTCCTGCATTCTTGTCGTTATGCGTCCGAGTCCTTGTCCAGCCCTTTGCAAATAATGACCAGTCTGTTGGAAATGATTCCATGCATGATGGATCACTGAAGGTGACACTTGAAGCCGTCTGGCGACGGACCTGATTGAATATCCTTCTTGGAGCAGCGTAACAGCTCTTGCAACTTCCTCCATCCTGAATCGGCCTCGGTGGCTCAGGGGTTGCGTGATCGCCTCTGATGCCCGAGGACGCGGGTTCGACCCCGGCCGAGGACGACGAGGATTTTTTCAGGGGGAAAATCCTGAGGTCATGCACTTCCTTCGGAACGGAAGTAAAGCCGTTGGTCCCGTGTAGTCGTTTGCCGGCTGCACGTTAAAGAACCCTTGCGAGGCAAAATTTGTGGCCCCTATAACGCCATCCTGAAATGACCATGGCAGTTGAAAAGGACGTTAATACCAAACAAACCAACCAACCTCCATCCTGAGATGTCTCATTTTGTCTCAATTAATCGTCCGAATACTTATCAGAGCTTTAACATGCAAATTAATGGTGTTTGAAGACCATGTGACCTTTGTCTTCTGTTTTTAAGGGTCTCTGGCATTTTCACTTTAAACTCATGGAAAAAAAGAGAAACTCAAAAAAACACCCAGTGATTTCGAGAGACCACATCGAATTTATCAAAAAACTGAAACATTCTATCGGAAGTCTTGATCTTGAGATTTTACAAATGTTCTCAGAAGTGTTCCCCTAATTCTTTTGATCTGTAGTAGAGACCATACATCTTATTATGGAATGGAGAGTTCTCTATACATGGAAGTTCATGGAGGTCTTGCACATGGAGTTCTCTGTACATAGTGGAAAAGAAAAACACACAAACACATACACACACAATTTCGACCGGTCTCGCCATTTATTCCTGGTTTTGTTAAGGATACAAAGGAAGAGGCAACCTGCCCTATATACAGACTACAGTAGTACAAACAGTCAGTGATTGGTTGGATACAAAATAATAGGTAATATGCCAAATCTACAGAGTATGGGGGTATAAATTGTCTATGATTGGTTGGATGAGAGGAGAGAACGCGATAGCATCTCTGATTGAAAAGCTTGGTTAAAAAACACGATGAATGAATCAGGAGGAATGTTAATTTTGCTGTTCTTAATTTTGTTTTATTTTCTTATTCGTTTTCTAATTTTTTGATATACCAGTTTATTTTATATTTCCTATAATTTTACTTGTATTTTTTGTCATTTCATATTTGTTATTATTTCACTATCGTGTTCTCTTCTCTCATCCAATGAATCATAGACCATTTGTACTGTTATACTATGTAGATTTGGCATATTACTTATTATGTTGCATCCATCCAATCATTGACTGTTTAAATTCTCATATTCAGTATATAGGGTGTCCGGAAATAAATGGTAAATATTCATACACGTGAGAGAACATGTATAAAGAAGCATTTTTATTCCTATGAACATGGTGTCGCAAGCCAACCCCCACAGAGATACAGGGAGATTAAAGTATGTTGCGCTGCCTAATTGTTGGCGTCCTGCGAGCAACTAGGCAATGTGGTGCAGCCCACATCTGTTCAAGAGATGTCAATGTAGGCTCGAATGGCTGCCCCTGTCAGGTCCCTCCACAAACCTTTAATACCTTAAATGTCACTGGAGGTCGTAGCACACATATTGATTTGCATACATTTACACAATCAGGACCATTTCACAAATAAGCTTACTACCTGAACCCTCACAAATGGGATCGTTGATGCAGTTATTAGGAGCCCGTGAGTACTGAGGTCTGTTGGTTCCAATGTGGGCTGCACCATATTGCCTAGTCGCTCGCGGGAAGCCAACAATCAGGCAGCGCAACATACTTTAATCCCCCTGTATCTCTGTGGGGGTTGGCTTGCGACACCATGTTCATAGGAATAAAAATGCTTCTTTATACATGTTCTCTCACGTGTATGAATGTTTACCATTTATTTCCGGACACCCTCTATAAGGCCTCTTCATTTGTATCCTTGGCAAAGCTAGGAATAAAAGTCGAAACAGGTTGGAAGTGTGCTTTCTTTCCTTCTGTGTGCTGCAAGGCCTCCATCAACTTTATCATATTACCCTGATGAGGTGGATAAGAGGTAGTTGGTTTAATATCTTTTGAAGGTAGACCTCATAAAAGCCTGATATACAATAAGGTAATTTTTTTTATATTAATAAGCATTTCCAGTGACATTTTAGATGGTTTATTCATTGTGACTATAATAGAGTAGAAAGAAGAATGCCCTCATTGACTATGGACTTGCACAGTTGATTCTATCACATGAGCATTATAAATTTCATCAATTCAAAAAGCAGGATTACAGAGAAATATCTCGGGAAGAGAAACTTTGAATATTCTGGCAAAGCTCTTACAGACCTCTGATTATACATCAAAATTAATAGTTATACAGTACATGCGGAATATATGGAGCCATTAGTGGATGGTTTTAGCAGTGCTGAGGTACCGTAATCGTAAATGAATATGTACAGCAATAATGTTTGTAGGTTTTATTATGTACTACAAACTGTAAAGTGTACATGAAAATATTGTTGTGGTGAGACCAAGAACAGCTTACAACATTTACTCCCAAATGAATTTTTACCTTTGCTAATCGAGCAAAATTGAGTAAATTAATCGAGGTTAGCTGTAGCAGCAACTGATGCTGGAATATCTCTTGACCTTGGTTGTCTCTCATTACATCTCCATCCAGAAGCCAAAAGTTTCTTCATATCATTGATTTTTTTTTTACATCTATACACAGTAGATTGACCGGCAAGGTTTTCATAAAATACAGTCTATATTATATTACATATAAGATTTTGGTAAAATATTTAAATTGCATATACCCCAAAGAGAAATGTGAAACTTCTTGTGATGTGTAATGGTATGTCATCCATGTTGCTGCATATCAAGCCAGTGACCTGCTGTGCCTTTTGTCTGCTTATCACTCTAGTGCCAAAGACGTGGAATGTGTACACATAAATGAAATTTTTTTTTATTTTTTTAATTATTGATTGTAATCCAATACATCCATCCAGGGCCTGTATGGCCAGAGGCGACGAGTTGGGTCCCTGGATGGTCCCTGCTGTAAGATGGTCGCAGCAGCCGGGGGAGTAATTGTATCTCACTGGTGGTCGCCCATCCAGTGACTAGCCGTGCCTGGTGTTGCTGAACTTCCCTGAAGTTGTGTGCTCAGTGGAAGCCCACCAGGCCTTTTAGATGAGGCAATTTCGCCAGTTAGTGCTAGTCCCGAAACCCAAGAAATTAATGTATGACAAATCCATGTAATATCTTTAGGAATTTGCCCATGAAATCATCATGAGCTCTTGAATACATGTACTTGGATTACCTATTATTGAGAAGGTAGCTGTCAATGAAAATAAAAACGCATACATAGAGGCATCCAATTTTTTTTTGTTTTTAAGGTTCTCATCAGTTCTATGACTCATTAAATGTCTTTTAAATGTTGCTAAACAGGTTTTAGAAACAGGTCACAGTAATAGTTTCAATAAATGGCAAAACCAGTTGAAAACTCTGTTGTCCTTCTGTTATACTGTAAGGTTACTACCAATTTCGTTGATAGGAACAGTATTATGAACCCTTCTCTCACTGATGTAATTATACTCTCTCCAACGAAAGTTTGAATGGGCGTGTCCAATTAAATTTCCAATTTCAATTGTTAGACATTGTTAATTTTATTTTGCAACAATGCCTAAACAATTGAATGCTGAAATTTAACTGGACACACACTGTCAAACTTTTGTTAGATAGAGTACAGGTATTTGTTTTTTTATTTATCTTCATTACTATTTAATTAACTTTGTTCACAACCTCCTATTGTTAACTTTTATCTCAACAATCGATACTTCACTGTTCATTGTAAACCAATCATATTGTTAGATATTGTTATTCATTTTCAAAATATTTAGCAGCTATTCATTCCCACACCTTGACAAAGCTGGGAAAAGATGACGAAACCGGTTGGTGAAATAAAGATTCATCAATAATCAGGGTGTCCAGTGATCCGGGCAAACCAGGAAGTATGGGAATTGTATGGGAATTTGTTAGTGCTGGAAAAAATGTGGGACTTATACTGGAAATTAGAAAAAAATCTGGAATTTTGGTGGGAGGTGGAAAAATCAAGCTGGTTTCATTCAGTTTCCTAGTGGTGGTTTGCCCATACATATACTTGGTTTTTAGGATATCTATGTCTAGTATCACGATAAGTATAACAAATAAAGGAGATCCGAGAAGTGATATGGAAACCAAGTATGGAAACAAGAAAAATATTTATTGCCTAACATGTTTCGAAAATCTTCATCATCGGAGGCTGTCTTGTTATCTGAAACAGGACAACCACTGATAAATACAAGGTGGCGCAAAATTAATCATCCAATTTTGTTTTTGTATAACTTTTTTACTAAATAAAAAAAAAATGATTTCGAGTGATGGAAATCTTTATTAGGACCTTTACAATTTTTTCTGTTAAGTGGAAAAGATGACATCCGTCAAGTGGCTGCCATTTGATACACATTTGTACCCGTTTTATCGCATTTTCCATGACTTTCCGCAAGTTTTCCGGTGATAACTGTTTGCATTCCTGTCGAATATTCTCTTTAAGGGCTGCGATTGTCTGAGGCTTGTTGGCATAAACCTGCGACTTCAAGTAGCCCCAAAGAAAGAAGTCTGGGGCGGTTAAATTGGGCGATCTTGCTGACCATGCCAAATCGCCAAAACGGGAGATTACGCGACCAGGAAACGCATCCTTCACAATATCCATTGTGGCTCGTGCTGTGTGTGCGGTTGCACCGTCTTGTTGAAACCACATGTTCACCAAGCTCCGCTCCTCCAATTCCGGCAGTAAGAAGTCGTTTATCATGGCCCTGTAGCGTTCGCCAGTAACAAAAAAATCGACACAATTATTCCACGCTCTTGCGGAGTATAGCGTTCCATTGCTTGTCTGTTTGTATTCTGCAGCTGTCTAGTTCACAAATGTCAAATATGGTTGACGTACGACGCCATTTGCAATAATTGCGCCATCTTCCGATAGAGTGATTAATTTTGCGCCACCCTGTAGGTAACAAGACAGCCTCCGATGATGAAGATTTTCGAATTGAGCTAGGCAATAAATATTTTTCTTGTTTCCGTATCACTTCTCAGATCTCCTTTAGGGGATGTTCAAGAAATACGTCACTCTCTTAGAGGGGGGTTATGAAAAGTGTGACACAGCGTGACATGGGGGGAGGGGGGGGTTTCCTTAAGTGTGACGTCACAGGTTTGAAACGTGTATCTGATCAAGACCTCCCAGATAACAAGGGCTGCTCACTGAAATGTCATACTTTGTTACATCATCATAAGAAGGCCAAATTTAGGGCTTATTATTGGTAGAAATATGATTAACAATGGACCACTCTAAGTAATGTAGTAACTTACATGAAGTGGTTTTTCATGCAGCACATTTGGATTTTCTGAAGCCCATATCCAGAATTCTGAATATTCACAAACCCACTGAGGTAAAACCATGCCTCAGCATTAAAAATTTCCCCTTGAGAAATGTGTTGAAGAAACCAGCCATAGTAATGCTTTCATTTCGCATGTTTGTCTTTCAGTTGCTATGTTTGTGCATCTTCTGGTGATATCATACATCTCAAATAGCTTGGTGCTACAACTATTTTCTTTGAGAGTATTCATATTTGTTTAAGTATAGGAATTTCATGATCACCTATATATTAACATCTTAATTTCTGCATGTTATTTTAATGAATTCTTTCACTTTAAAGCACTTCTCCAACTTTTACTTAAGTTTCCTTTTTTTGATGTATTAGAGAAGAACATGATTTTTCAGGATATCAAAGACTGCTGGCCATTAAAATTGCAACACCAGAAGGAGGCATATGTTCATATTAAAATTTGCATGATGTGTACATTAATAAAGGACATGGAAATGGTTAACAGTATAGCATGTGTACCAGTATCCTCCTCCCTCCCCAAAACAGTGTAAGAGGGAAGAACAGAGTATTGAAATCATGTTTGCTCACTGATGTTGTGTGCAGAGGACTTCAATTTACCACGTGGAAAAGGCATCGGGCATATCAGCAGTTTCCAACTTTGATTGTGGAAGAATTGTGGCATAGAGACCACGGGTTATGCTTTTGAAAAATTTATGTTTGTGTTAGGTGAAATGCATCCACATAATGCAAATATGAAATTGATGGATTAAGGAGGGACAAACTGATCAACCTGAAGGATCATATCCAGGATTTAATTTGAGGGCGTGGGTTGAACCAATTCTGCTTGCAGGGACAGAATTATTTGGCAAGGTGGGCCCATTGGCCTGCACATTCACAACATGCCTGATCCATGATCGCACAGTGACTGACACACTGTGGCTACAACAGATGAAACTTAACAACTTATAGAAACCATATGGATTGACATACCTCAAACGACATCCAATTCCCTTCCTCTCTGTGTCGGCCCATGGAGGCTGTCTGTGTGATATTGATTTCTGTTTGTTTCATTAATCAAACTGAACTGCAATCATTTCACCCTTGTATTATAAGGTATCTGTATAATAAATATGGCCTCGATAGCTCTTGTCTCCCTGATATTGCAACTTTTAATGGCCAGCAGTGTGAGAGTACTTGAGTGAAGGCAGCACCTTGCACAACGAGCTAACATTATAATAACTTTGGAAAATTGCATTGTCTTTCCTTGCCTATTAAAAATGATTGATAATGTTTCTTGTGGTTGAATTTCTTGATAACTTAATTTTTTTCTTTTCAGATGATACATCTAGTACAGCATCTAACTCCCAAAGGGTAAGAGTCCACTTTTCTGATTTAGAACAATAATCCATTTAATTAATTTTTAAATTGCTATTTAAATACTAGTCAATAGCTCTATTTTATTTCTCATAAATATTCAGAAAATACTCTTGACAGATTTGTTCTCCATCAACTCTCTTGTGGAATAGAGATTTTTGTTTTGTTTTCAGGATCAGTGTAGGTTTTAAGTGTTGTGGAATAACAATACATGTTATTCCCACAATAGGTTACTATAGTAGATCCAACACGAGTTGGAATAGGCGTGGCCAAGCATTGATATCGACTAATTATGTCAGGCAATTGGCGTGCATGGAATTATGGGTTTTTTTCATTATCTATGCAGGCATCAGTCAGGTATTTCATCTATTCCTTCAACGAACATCTTTGGAATTCGAGAACAAACTGTTCACATCTAGGTTAGAGAAATTGTTTGGAATGTATTTTCTTATTTTAAAGTTCAAGAATCCTGATAAAAGCAATTCAGCATTAATGCAGGAAATATCTAAAGCAACATAAGTTTCGGCGACCTCTGTTAGAAGAATCATTCATGACGTAAATAGGCCTACTTCAGAGAGCAGTTCCCTAGCTTGGATTTTTTTTTTTTTTTTAAATAAGCAGTCGTTTTCAAGACTAACACATTAAAAAGTCATTTTAATCACCAGCAAATAAACGAAAGAGGCCAGAACCTTTGTTTTTGGAATTTTATTGAAATATTTGTAGTAAATAAATATTTATTTGCGATTCATTTTTAAAATTATTTTAATTCTAATTCATTAAAAGAAATAACAAAAGGAGTAAAAGATATTTATTAAAGAATAAAATAAAATTGATATATTGACTTCAGGTTTTTAAACGTCTTTAATTTAATTGATGGGATAGGACTTTTTTGTAATAGCATTCCCATTTTTTTAAAATTTAAAGTGCAGCATAATGTAATTTGACTACAAAATAAAATGTAAAATTATGTTGTAAATTAAGACCTATGAACCACGCATGATGAATCGCATGATCAAACCTTTCTCTGATCAGCCAATTCAGAACTCTCTAGGGCTCTGCCCACTCCTACTTTTCTTGGATCAACTATAGACTGCACATTACTGGATTTTCTAGGTTATTAGCATCCTAAAAAATTTCAGTGAATTACAATATGCTTTGGTGACATAACAAAAATATGGATATCTGTTGGAGACAAAATTTAATCTAAGTTCGATTTCTTTATGGGAGTAGTTTTATTATTGTTGTCTGTTCTGTTTGTTTTTAAAAGTCAAACTGTACTAAATCAGTATGTATTCTATGCAAGCTTGTAATATAAATTAAATTGTTAAGTGCTCTTTCTCCTAAAAAGAAAAGACAAGAAAAGCTATGAATAAACACAGACATATCTCGACTTCTTTGTTTTGACTTACTTGTCTTTTTTGACTTTACTTCGGGTTTTTTAAAATAGTAATGGAAAAAATAAACCTCAACTTCAGTCAATTTGTCTGACATCAGTCTGAGAGAACAAAAAATGATACTTAAAAACCAAAACTAAAGTGGAAAATAATATAAAATACAGGGTGTTTGGAAAACATAGGATAATAATTACATAGTGTGATTCCAAGCATCAATCTAAGCAAAAAATTCCTTATTGAAAATGTCTAAAACTCAAAATTTAGGGTCTGTTTTTTAAAATGGCATTGTTATTTATGAACTTTCTTTCTGCACCAGTACTTCACATAATAAACTGCGCTACGCCACAAGAAAACGGCAGCAATTGTTGCGATCAAATGAAATTTTCACCAGTTTTTTTTAGCAAACTTCGCATGATGTTTAGACCCTTAAAATTTGAGTTTTGAAAATTTTGCTTAAGGAACTTAAAACTTGTCATGATACAAAGGATCATGCTAGGTACTTATTTTCCGTACACCGTGTGTATGTACAAATCATTTATTAAAACAGATAAAAGCTAATTAATTTATTAAAGAATAAAATGGTTAAGTATTTAAACTTATTTACATGGCTCTCAGGGCCAGTATACGATGAACTACAATGCTTCCATCATTTCACAGCAAGGTAGTGTTGTTGTTTGTATTGTGTATAAATTAATGCATTTTTATTTTTGCTTAAAGCACTGTATAGTATTTTACATGAGTAGTGACCAGAAGTCTTTATTTATTTTTTTTTTTTTAATGTTTCTTTTTTTTTTCTTGTTACATCGTTTTACCAGTTATATTGCACATCTTGGAACCAATTAATTACTCACTTAAGTCGAGATATGTCTGTAAAGAAAATGGGAGGGAGGGGGGGGGTTCAAAAATGTCTTTCACAATTCCCTCCTTTTTCAGTGGTTGCTTATAATTAGACATGCTCCTAATTTAATCACTATAAAGCCTCATAGTCTCCTATGTGAAGACGACAAGTAAACAGTTCAAAAAAGAAGTTTCTTACTCAAAGTGCTTGCATTAAGGTTGATTTCTGAATTATTTTTCAAGGCTTGAGTCTTATATATTCTTCAGTTTGTTTAATTTATTTAAGAAACACCACAAGTTCACAGAATGTGTATACAGACGATAATGTTTTTGGGGAGTTCACAGGATATAAAACTTATCACTGAACTATAAAAGTAGGAGACTGTACTGTGTAGAGATTGCTTGAAATTAAAAAGTGAATGTGCTTCACAGCCACAAGGAGCACCGAATCTCTTTAATAAATTACATTTTTTATTTACTTATACACTATCTAACCAAAAGTAATCGGACACTTTCGATTTTAAACTTTTTGTCGAATATCTAGAAAAATATTTGATGAATTATCCTGAAACTTCAGGGATGTAAAGAGCATGTTATAACACATATATTTCAGTGAAGGTTTGTTCCGAAGGCAAATTGGGGACCAGTAACAAAGTGAACCAAAATAATAATGTTTGGGATCACCCTGAAAAAAATAATGCTTGAAATGTGTTGTAGCTTTAACATAGGATTAAGAAGCTTCTTTTACTTATCTGTGTTCATTTATATGACAATAGCACATATATTCATGGAGATATAAAGATTTCTTTAAAAAAATCGAATTGTTTTCGTAAGTTTTTTGTTTATAACATGCAGCGTATTCAACCCAATGCAATGCCATTTTCAGGAAACTTGACAAATTATAATAGAGACAAAACCTTGCGATCAGATTATGAAAACATTAAATATTTGATGAAATATGAGCATTTTTACTAAATAATGTTTAACTGCGCATGCGCAAGATTTACCAAAATGCTGGCCCCCTATATGGCTTCGGGACAAAACCTTCGCTGAAATATATCAGGTGTAACATGCTCTTTACATCCCTGAAGTTTCAGGATAATTCGTCAAGTATTTTTCTAGATATTCGACAAAACGTCTAAAATCGAAAGTGTCCAATTACTTTTGGGTAGATAGTGTATTTTCCAATGCAATTTTTCTGAAAATATGAACGGAATATAAATTCATAATATCTTGCACATATAGAATGCAGTATTTTATAAACCTGTAAAAAAATAATTGTTGGTATATATAAATCTTATGAAGGATAGCTATTAAATTAGTAAATTATTAAATGTAATGAACTAAGTATAAAATTAATAAATCATTAACTTTTACCTGAATGTTCCATAATTGAAGTCATGAATGGAAAGTTGATTTTGGTGTAATGCTTGATTTAAATTATTAAAGCTACAAGAAAGTCTGGGAAATAAATAAGCAAATAAACATAGAAGACAAGACTACACAGCAACGGATATATAGAAAAATAAACAATTAACAAAACACACAAATAAATACATAAAACGTTTTTGAGAAGCTAATATCGCTTCTCATCATCAGTATTTTTATATGGAATCTGGTGTGTGATAGAATGGATTTGGAATTATGAATTTTTTGCATTGTATCACAGTTCTTGGTGCCTAGGAACAACAGTTGGTTTTTCACTATTATCATGATTGGAGAAAATCACTGATGGTTTAACTAATATCAACCAACATAAGTTCAAAGAGCAATGTGGAAAAAGTGAGTAAGGGAAGTTTTTATCATTTGATAAATACCGTATGTATAATAATCTGCATAATTTGAAAGCTTCAAAAACTTGCATTCAAGAGTAGATCATTACTGATCAAAACAAGGGTGAAGCAGGGTATCTCAAAGAATGCCATTGTCCAATTAATTTACTCCATGAATTGGGGCATTCTGAGACTTTTTTTAAATAAAATATTCATTTAAATCTAAATCTTTTCGCTTGAAACATACTTTAAATTAACCTTAAACTGCCCACCCTGTTTATCAGGTACATCCCTGTGTTGGACTGAATAGTTCTTCCAGCGGCAAAGAACCCACATGGACAGACCTGTGGGGAATGCAGCAAAACAACCATCCTAATTCTGAGTACGATCCTGTATGACATTACATAAGTCTTCTTGTTGCCATATCTATAGGATGTCTTCAGCGCTGTTTTTTAAGATGGTGCATGGCTGCACATTGTTAACATTAACAATCGATAGCATCTACAAGGTGTACTGATGCTGCCAGTATGCTCTCAAGATCTCTCTCTAGTAGACATCCTCTAGAATCTCATTGATCATCAACTTAAAACTTGTGGAAATGAGCAAGCTACAAAGATACGAAAACCTCTAATCCATAGCCTTTATCCATAAAGTCTTTATGGATTAGAGGTTTTCACTTTATTTATAGTCCACACAGATAGAATTTTAAGCCATTATTTGATTAATGCCATGATGGACAGAATCTAGTGGGTTTTTTTTTTTTTAATTTACTAGGCATTTGTGGTGAATAAACTGGTATCATTTTCATTTTTACCATTACATTAAGAGAACCCCTCTCCCCCCACCTATTTTTTATGCTATTGTTTATATTGTTGATATCTGTTAATCAGGAATTTGTTTAGCTAATGGAAAGGCATTGTGAATAAAGAAGCTACCTTATTCTGTATGTTATTACTTTTCTTGGTGATGAAATGATATTTTGTTTTTTGTGTTAATGAAGCAAAGTCAATTGAATGTTGCTCTATTAACCATATAAATAAATAAATATTTTTCTGTATCAAAATTTTGTTTTTCTGACATGTTCCACATCATTAAATTCCATTATAAATTTATCCTTTTCCATCACATTCTGTTTTTGTTACTTGTATGTAGTTCGTTTTATCCATTTCTTTTCGGAAAAAAAAATCATATAATTTTTCGAGATGGTATTTTCCCTCCACAGGAGATTCCTATCGCACATTGTCCATCTTCTGTCTCTCCTGCTCCTTCTCTTCCTTCTAGTTCATTCTGCCGGAAAGTTAAGCCAAAAAGGTATTGTTTAGTTATTGTGTCCTCCCATGCTGTTGATGTTGGTGAGAGGAATTTTCGAAAAAAAAAAAAATAATAATAATAAAAGACTTCTTAAATGCATGATTGCAAAATCCTCTCATTGCTCAGTAGATAGCTTGTGACTGCAGTAGAAATTCCATATTTTATTTGCTGTCCAGTTTTGTTTATTCGTTTTTCATAAGCACATGCATGTTGCATTAAAAAACTTTGTATTCTTTCATTCATCACTTTTTTGCAAGATAATCTTTAACCATCACTTCTTAATAAATGGCTTTTGCTGCCCTCTGCTGCAGGCAATTAACATCATTGATCAAACTTCATATGTCATGTTGCCTTATGCAATTTTGCTAAGAAAATGTATACAGGGTGAATACAAAAGTCTGAACCCCCCTTTTATTTTTTGAACTGAAGCAGATATGTCAATTTTGATGAATCCCAATGAATAGGAAGTTGTGGGTGGCCTATCCCATGGTGCACTTTTC
>JAHWFO010041365.1:1789509-1802434 GCA_023313115.1 Rhysida immarginata | reverse complement strand
GAAAAGTGCACCATGGGATAGGCCACCCACAACTTCCTATTCATTGGATTCATCAAAATTGACATATCTGCTTCGGTTCAAAAAATAAAAGGGGGGTTCAGACTTTTGTATTCACCCTGTATATCTGGTTCTTTATTTTATATCTTGAGAGAAGGTACCACTTTTTAAAATGTAATATTGTATTGAGTACATTCAGCTACACTGTATTTTAACACTTAGCTTTGTCATAATTTATTAGGAATGGGGAAAAAAACCTACTCCATTTTTAACATATTCACGTTAATTCTGTTAATGAAAAAAATTATGACTGGTTTCCACCAAGTGTTTGTTTATTAATGGCTACTTGATTGCATAATTGAGAGTGTGATTTCATATTGATAGAGGTTTCCTTAAGAGAGTTCGTAATAAGTGGGCTATGGTGTACTTTCATCATAATTTTCAGTATTGCTATACAAAAATCCAGTTGTTTCTATTTTTTAAAGTTACACCGTGTATTCAAACAGTTTAGGACTGTCGGCTATAAAACCGCACAAGTGGCGCCATCGCTTCGCGACAAGTGGAATCATGCAGCAACAACCTTGGGCCACACATACAAAGTTTCATTCAGTTTCAACGAATTCTGAATTGTGGGCATTCATTTGCGTAAAGTGTTCGTTTGCTCTTGTCATCATCAAGGCCAGAATTGTTGGGCAGTGGAAAGTGGTGGCTGTTGCACGACAATGCACCATCTCACAAGTCCATCATTGTGCAGGAATTTTTGAGGAGAAGGCAGGTTGTAACATCAACTGCCCCCACATACTCACTTGACTACAAATCTCTTTAATACTCCCTCCCCCCCACACCTTTGTATATCACTGAGGTTGGGATTTGTATTTAAGTTGAGAGAATCATGAAGGAAAAAGTAAACCAGGAATGACTATGTTGAAGCCAGTGATGGGGGAGCGGGCAATGGTTAAAATAATTCAAAACAGTATTTTAAACAGGGTTGTAAAACAACAAACCAAAGTTGAAAGTTATATTTTTGAACATAAAATTGAGAAAGAGGTAAGGATCCATTCATAGGAAGAAACAAAAGCTAATCTACTTTACAATAATGTGGCTACGTATGCACATTTAGAAGATCCTAAAAATTTTGAGAATAGAATTTACTTTCCCATTATTATTTCTAATCATTTCAGGAAATGCATTTACTGTATTTTAACGAACATAACTTGTGGGATATACACTTTTTTAACATCCTGAGGTTGGGGGTGCGGGTTTTAATTAATTTTTTTTTCTTACAGCATATGTTAAGTTTGGTTGGAAGTTATGAACTTTTTCTGAACAAACTGGCTGCCATGATGAAATGTGCTTTGGGAGCAAAAGAAACTGACCACTAGAGAGAGTTACATGCAGGAAATATTATCGTATTCTAGTAAATAAATTAAAAAAATAAAGTTGTTATGCGACGAAAGGCCATTTCGAGTCAACTGGAAAACAATTTTCATCATGACTGTATTTGATATTTTAGGATTAAAATGAATGATGACTTATCAGGAAGCAAAATGCTTTTGCAGGTTTTTGACAGCTGTTTACCTAGTTGTTATTTAGTTTTCAATTAAAATATTTGTTTTCAAGTTATTAATCGTCTAATTGTTTCTGCAGTTTTGGTTAATGTTAAATACCATACATTGTGACATGAGATGCCATATTTTCTATTTTATGTTCAAGAAAATTAGTTATTTGTTCAAATAATTGAGTTTTGTTTCATTAATTTTTGTTCACTGCGTTATCTCGACACTGATTGCACCTTGCCTACATGAAAGGAGGAGGGGAGTACATGTGTAGATTACCTTATGGTGTGCAATGGAGGCTTCCAGTTAATTTTTTCTTTTTGATTGGTTAGTGTATGTAAATGTACGAGGAGAAGTCAGTAAGTAAGTTACAAATGGATATAGAAATGAAACAAATACGAGTACTTAATTTCAAAACTACTTTTATTTTTCTGCATAATCTTTCTGAACAGGAAGGTTAGGTTAGGTAATGAAAATAAAAATAGGCTTGGCAACCCCTTCAAGTCATACACCTTCAACAAGTCTTATCAGTCAAATGTTTACGTAAGAATGCATGAACAATATCAAAATAATAGCAAGCATACCTGTTTCTTATTACCTACTCCCTTTCCTTATTGAGCCTGCACTTTGATAGAATGATATCGCAACTGTACTTGTTCTTTCATTGCAAGGTTAATGTGTCCCGAACTATAGGTAGCATTTCTACTGAGGATTTTAAATTTGAACATTATTTTGAATTATACGTTAAAGTGAGGTACGTTGTAACAGGGTTTACTATATTATAATTATCATTTAATAAACTTTAAAAATTCATTTATTGTTCCTGAATACTATTCTTGACCTCAAGCAATGAAGAAAAATTGTCAGAAACAGCAAACATGGAACATGATTAGGGTGGGTGATAATTTTTTATAATCATAAATAACCTAAGTGAAATCATTATGTAATGCTTTCAAATCTGGTATAGCATGTGATGCCAGCTGAAACCATCGACCGGACTAGATGGTGGAATTTACTGGGGAGAACCAGCAGAATCGACCAACATGGTGCCCTCATAAATGATCAAATGCAGTCGAATATGGGATTTAACCTTTGATTCAATAACGACATTATTTTTTGCTAATTTCTTAACTGAATATAGTAATATTCTCTATGGCTTTCTCTGGTGGTCAGCTTACTTATACTCTATTTCATAAAGGCCTCTCCACACTCTCGCGAGAATCTTGCTGACAATCTCGCAGAGAACCTCGTCGAGATACTTGCCGAAAATCTCGCGCGCCACTGAGTGTGTTACACAAAATTCCTGTCTGTTCCCGCGTTTGCATCTCCTTTTTCTCAGGCAAAAAACCGACAAAAATCGGAGAACCTACGAGAACGAAACGAGAACCCGCGAAGAACAAGGCACGAGAATCGGCTCCACATTCATGTTTCTCGTATTGTTCTCACTTTCTCGTGAGTGTTGAGCGGCCTTAAAGAAGACCAACGAAACGAATCGATCAGAATACAGGCTTGATTGGTTACTTATTGCTTAGTTATTCCGTTCATTGCATTTCACTCTCATGCATGTCGATTGAGTTAAAAAACGGAATCATTAAATAGTTTTTATTTCACGTATATGGGATAAAGAAAATTAAATGATCGTATGAAAATTTAAAAAATTGCATTAAGTACACTGTTCTTTAATGTCGTAGAATACTCTATTCTGAAATGTCTGCTGTACAAAGTACCAGGAGAAAATAATGCTTTATTAGTGCATGCTTCTGATTGCTTTCTACTCTGACCCTAATTAGGGTCAACAGTCTGCTTTTATGAAAAAGACTCTAGCTTTTGAGGCAAGTATAATAATGGCAGCTAAATTTGGGAACTCCTTTCTTTTCTTTAAACACACAAGATAAGGGCACATGTAACATATAAAACCTTACTAAAACTAAGCAGTGGTACAGAGCATTTAGGTTTACATCCGAATTTTCGGGTTTAAGCAGTGGTACAGAGTATACAGGGTTTTGGGGTATATCCGCAAAAACATCTAATTATCCTTTTAATGGAATACCATACAGTGTACTTAATGCAGTTTTGTCTACAGCAATTTAATTAACAAATCGCCTATCTCGCTTATTGGAGTGTAGCTCCCTTATCAGTCACCATTGTAACGTCATCATGTTAAAACCACTAAACCAATAGCAGCCAAATCTCGCACACAATTAGTGCAGTGCCTGAAGGTGGTTTGTATTAAAAAAAAACGGACACGTGATGTCGTTGAAGAGTAATAAACGTTCTGGTTGAGCTCCGTGATGAGGTCCGTCATGTCCGTGCTATGTGGTGAAGCCGAATGCGAATTTCAATTGTCAATGCAGTCCGTAAAGCTAATTGTTGTTGACGAATTCTCAATGCTTGGACTGAATTTGCTGGGCAAAATAGACAATCGACTTCGTCAAGGAAACCCAGAAAAACAACATGAAATTCTTGGTGGATATGCCTTGCTGCTTTTGGGCGACTTTAATCAGTTGCTTCCTGTTGGTGATACACCTATGCATAAGCAACCGAATTCATCGTCTACTTTTGCTATTCAAGGAAAATTGGTCTACCAACAACTGAAAAAACTATTTCATTTTACAATAATTATGCGTCAAGTAAGTGAAAACCAGGCACCTTTTCGTGAACTACTCAATTGTCTTGCAATTGGTGAAGTGTGTGAAGGCGACTTTTTTCTGTTAAAATCTAGATTTGTAAGTTACAATCTTAACGAGAAAGCCCATTTTTCTAACGCCATTACATTGATGTCTATCAATAAGGAAATTTCGGAAAACAACGAATCATGCCTTCATAACTTAGGTGTACATTCATTGCTGCTGAACACAATAGCAACACTGCTCGGGAGGCATCATCTGACGAAGTACACGGTCTCCCTTCTTATCTGCACTTGGCAAGATGTTGCAAGGTAATGCTGCGTCTAAACTTATGGACCTTAAAAGGATTGTGCAACGGAACTTTTGGTGAAGTGTTGAACATCGTCTGTACAACGAGTGTCGACAATGCGATACCAAACTGTTTGCTTTTGTGCGTGTTGGTAAAGTTTGAAAAATACACCGGACCAACACTGTATGATGGGTCAATTCCCATTTCCCCCCTTCTCGTTAACTACAAAAATTCAAATGTGGCATGCACACGAAAACAAATTGCACTTCATGTTGCATATGCCATAACAATTCACAAATCACAAAGCATGTCGTTTCAAAAAGCGTGTATTGATACGGGCAAGTCAGACTTTGCTGCTGGAATGTCATATATGGTTTTTTCATGGAACAAGTCATTGGTAGGCATATTGATTGTGAAAGAATTTGATTGGAATAGTTTGAAGTCGATAAACACCAACAAGCAACTAGAAAAGAAAGATCAATTTACTTGGAAAGCATGATAAACGCCTTTTCCGTTTGAAACATCTTCAACCCAATATAGGTGGCGTGGAAGTGGTCTAAGGTTTTGTTAGTTTGCCCTTACCTCATTTACCTTAATTTACACTGATAGTTACATTTTATGCTTCAATAAATAAGTCAATTAAAATGAACATACAATTTCATTTCAATTTAATGAAAGATTCCAAACGATGTTGATTTTCCAAGTTTCAGGTTCATCGGCCTTGGTGGCTCAGTGGTTGCGTGATCGTCTTTGATGCCCGAGGACGTGGGTTCGACTTCGGCTGAGAACGATGAGGATTTTTTCAGGGGGGAAATCCTGAGATCACGCACTTCCTTCGGACGGGAAGTAAAGCCGTTGACCCCGTGTAGTCATTTGCCGGCTGCATGTTAAAGAACCCTTGCGAGGCAAAATTTGCGGCCCCTATAACGCCGTCCTGAAATGACCATGGCAGTTGAAAAGGACGTTAATACCAAACAAACCAAGTTTCAGGTTCAAATCTCGCCAAAACTTTGGAGTTTTATAATTTGCGGCATAAATCAATTTGTTGTCGTTTATTTCAGCTTTATCGTCAAGAAATAGGAATAAGGTAACTCTTTTTTTCTGCCTGTCACCCCTTTTTGATTGCAAAGTGGTCGTTTCAAATTAATGGAATACTGCGAGCGCCGTTTCATAATAATGGAATAGTCTGAATATTCCATTTCCATACTTCTTGAAAAGTTCTAAAACGTTGTTGCACGTATTCTGCTGTTCGTTTTCAGTACGTGCACATATTGCTTCATTCAATGGCGAAGAAACGTGATCTCTCAGAGAAAGAGAAAGATCGTATTTTTGGAATGCATTTGGCTGGGAATACCCAGGTCCAAATAGTATTTTAGATTGGATTTATTCAAAGTGCTGTTTCAAAAATTATTAAAAATTTAAAAAACTATAAGCCAACGCAAAGCTAACGGAAGAAACGTGTCCGAAAACGGAAGAAAACACGGCGAGACAACCAGACGTTGAAGAATCTGGCAATGAACAACAGATTCAAAAGTATCGGGGATCTGAGGAAGTTGTGGGACTCAAATATCCGGTACCACTACATGGAGAAGGTTGAGAGAACTCGGATTTCAGTCGCGTGTGCAAAAAATCAAGCATCATCTAATTGCTGCACAAAAGATGAGATATGAATGGGCGAAAGAGCGACGGCATTTGACTTATGATGACTGGAGTAAAGTGATTTTTTCGGATAAATCGAAGTTCTCCATGATGTTTGGTGATCAAAGGCCACGTGTTTGGCACAGAAAGGATGAAAGTACCCATGCATCTTGCCTGAAACGATCAGTGAAATATTCGGCAAGTATAATTGTGTGTGGCTGCATGAGTGCTAATGGTGTTGATAAACTGTTTTAGCAACTCAAAAATGAATTCCGTGTTCAATAAAGCAATCTTGGAGACATTGCTTATTCCAGCAAGAGAAGTTGTTTCCTGATGACGATTACATCTTCCAACAGAATTTGGCCCCCGCCCACGCATCCAGATCAACCAAGGAATGGTTGGAAAGCCATCAGATGACTGTTGAAGTGGCCAGGCAACTTGCCTGACCTCAATCCTAATGAAAAACTTTGGGCAATAGTAAAGAAGAACATTGCTGCTGGCCGACCAGGCACTAAAGACGCATACAAAGCATGCTGATGAAAATCTGGGACGCGATTTCTCCTGCGCAGTGTGAGTCACTAATTCAATCAATGCCTAGAAAAGTGAAGGCTGTATATGAAGTCGAAGGTGGTTCAACAGCCTATTAATAAATGCTAAGTGTTTCAAGGGAGGTAAAGTTATTGTTTCTTTTCATGTTGGGTGTTCAATGTAAGTTTACAAACACTTTCAATAAAACTATTCCATTAATTTTTGCAGTATTCCATTAATTTGAAACGACCACTTTGCATTCAAAAAAGGGTGACAGGCAGAAAAAGAGAGTTATCTTAATCATATTTATTGGTGATAATGCTGAAATAAGGGGCAATAAATTGATTTATGTCGCAAATTATAAAACTTCAAAACTTTTGGTGAGATTTGAACCTAACACTTGGAAAACCAACATCGTTTGGAATATTCCATTAAATTGAAATTAAGTTGTGCTTGTAATTATAAAGGTTGAATATATTAAATGATTAATCCATGTTAAATTATTTTAAAGCCTAAACTCTGCTCCAACTTGCCAGCAAAGGAAATTGATGGCTTCCTAGTCTAATCATAGCATTGCATTAGGAATTTTAATTCCCTTGCTGTAAAAGAGAATTTTTGATGTGATTTTCTTGATGAAATTGGGAAAAAGATTATCAAAGGGAATTACTTCGAATGAAATAAAATCCGATAATATCCTAGACTTTAATTTTTTTATAACCTCCGCTTCATTAGTTACTTGTCAGACTATATTATTATTACAGTATTATTATTATTATTATTAATTTCTTAAACAATTAGAAAGGTTGAGATTTCTAGTAATAAATGATGATTTCAGAATTCCACCTTATAATAAGGATCACAAATATATGATGTTTCATTTCGAGTTCATTTTGATTTTATTAAAAAGTCGAATTAGTATTTTTTTGTGTAGCAACTGTTAAAAGTGGAATATCTTTACAGTAATCTGTTTGCACCTTTTTCAATTACGTCTAACTTCAAGGGATTTCACCATTAGGATTAGGAAATACTCAAATGGAAACTGTAACTTATAAACAGAAGACTATAGCGAATGTATTGCAAATAGGCTTATTATGCCTGTAGACCAAGAAATGATGAAATTAAAAAAAAATTATATTTGCTCTTTAACAATTTTACTTTGAAGCATGTAATTGAATATGGGTTGCTAGCATAGCTCCAGGAGAAGTGTTTAGATTTGTGTATGCTTTGATAAACTATTAATGTGGCTTGCAGATTCATTTATTTTATTGTAGTCAGTGTTGTGCTGTTGATAGTTCGCATTATATGTAATAAATTCATTGCATTGAAATGTGAATTTGTGACCATTGAACATACTCTAACCTTTTTAATCTGGAATTCTATAAGATGTGCTCTTCATATGAAAGTTAGTATTCAGTGTTAAATGAATGAAACTGCAGTACTTGTTTAGCACGAGATAACTGTTCATTACAGAACAACATGCAAAGGCATTAATGATTAGGAAGACTCAAAGTGTATGTACATCATAATGAATTGCAATTCAATGTGGTAGCCACATCTCAAAACCATCATGTGTCCACATTGATGATATTAATAGCAACAGCAATTTGCCATCACGACTCAGATAGATTTGTGGCATAGGCGAAACATAAACAGCCTACAAAAAAATATATCACAGGGAGTAAATTCATGTGTCCTGAGCGGCCACCTGCAAAATGCCAGATTACTGGCAGTACCATGACCAATCCAATTAGTGATGGAATGGTGCACCATTTTGTTCAAACAGTTAGTTTCTCGGGTTTATTTTTTATTGTGGGATTAGAAACTGTTCCAACATGCCACATTGCTGTTTTGTAATTAAAAGATAAAAAACGGATGCACATCAAAACACAGATATAAACTGGAGCTTTTCTATTCTTTGATACCTTACACATTGCTCTGTAATAAATACAGTCAAACCTCGATTTCTCGAAAAAATTTTATTTCCTTACATTTTCACTATTAATTCAATGTAATTTTCCCTCGTTATCTCAAAACATTTTTTCAGAAAACCTCACTTGTCAAATTTTGGCTTCGTGTGTCTGCAAGATGCAAGCATTTAAAAACACTAGAGTTAAGATGATATGTTTTGTAAGAAAACGTAAAAATTTGACGTCACTTCCATTAAAGTTAGATGAATATTGTGCAGTTGGCAAGTCTTGGTTGTGTACAAAATGTTTAAGCTGCACAGTTTGTGCGTTTCAGACTTTAATGGTGCCACTTGTACATGGCGTAACTCTCCACTGAATTCACGTGCCATTTTATCTCCTATTGTGTTCTGTTCTCTCCTTTTTGAATCACGTCGGTTATTGCATTTACAATACAAAAATCCACCAAAACGGTGGATTGAATGTATTACATGTATAGTATAAACTGTATTCTCTAATCAATAATAAATAACCTGGGCATGTGTTATAATATTATCATTTCTTTGTAATGTCTACAGTACCTTTATTAACCTAAAAATCTTGATTTAAAAGTAACCCTCCATTTCTCAAATTTTTTTTTTCTGTTCTCACGAAATTCGAGATAATGAGGTTCGACTGTAGCTACTTTGTACTAAACACATAATGTATAATACAGAGTGTCTCAAATGGTCGTTTACAAAATTTACATGCTAATCTGTCAGACCATGACGAACATGTTTTACATAGGAAGTTGTGTCCGAAAACGTTGCCACCACTAGAGGAAGGTGTTCACAGGCTTATTAGAGAGCGGAAAGTGGGATAGTTTCAGGCGAGGACATTGCAGGAGGAGGATGCATCGGTTCAATAATGAAGAATTGGTCGATATGCATTATGTTTATGGGGCCGTGGATGAAAATGTTAACATTTTTGCGTGTCTGTCACGTTGCTATGGTTTGATTTTCGGACTCAACATTCTATGTAAAACTTGTTCGTCATTGTCTGTCAGACCAGGAGTAAAAGTTTGTAAATGACCTTTTGGGACACCTTGTATGTTAGTGCAACAGAACACAGCTGATTTTGGAAAATTGTGCATGTTATTCTAAATGATGTTGAAGATATTTTAGAATTAATAAATGTAATTAATTGTGAACATTGAATATCTGGCATCTAATAAGTTATAAATTCCCAAATGTAAAGGTAAATAGTCAAAATATACTGATGATCTTGGTTAAGTGATAGAATGACCATTCTCTCATAGTTTTCCATATATAAATTACTGTTATAATTGTAATTTTGAGAAAGCAAGGGGCTGGTTCTTATATTTAATGTTAATCAAGAAAACTTTATAAACCCAGGTCCTAAATGATTCCAGATTAAAAATGTTTGAATATATATGTATCATGATATCTATTTGTACTTAATCACAGAAATGTTTTTCTTTATAAGGGAGAAGAGGCGCTGGACGAGGAGCAGTACTATGCTGTAGAGTTGGTGCGGGGGACGCGGGGCTTCGGTTTCAGCATCCGTGGAGGGAAGGAGTTCCAGAACATGCCATTGTTTGTCCTCAGGATAGCCGACACAGGCCCTGCAGCACAAGATGGTCGGCTTCGAGTAAGAAATTAGAATTGATTTTATTTCTTCTGCCTGTATTACCATTCATTTTAATTATTTATACTTAAACTTTTTTTTTTCCCCCAACATTTTAGATTGGTGATCAAATCATTGAGATTAATGGCATCAATACGAAGAATATGACCCATGCAGAGGCCATTGAAATCATAAAGCAGGGTGGATCATCTGTTCGTCTGTTGATCAAGCGAGGAAATAAAATGCCCCCCTCAATTGGTGAGTTCATTTTGAATATTTTCAAGTAACTGACAACTTCAGGACAAACAATGGAAATACAGATTTATGGTCTTGTATCAGTGGCATATATTTATTTGGGCTGTCTTTGTAAATGAAAGAGCCAAGGGACTCGATCTGGCCAAGACGTGGGGAAGGGGCCTTAACCATAAAACTGACAGAACTATTCTGCATAGGACTTGTACATGCAAATTACACTTTACCATTGTCTCAAGTCATCCAAACATTCTGTCAGAGTAGCGGAACTAGGTCAGTGATAGCAAGTGACACTTGAAGTATTGTATACTAAGGTTATTCAGTGGGTTCACAAGCTAGTGATCACCTCAACAAATGCTTGATAGCGATGGATAAGGTATCAGGAGTGCCAACTCTGGGGTGTAGATGAGCCATCAGAATGGTATGGTTATTCCATTTTGATGGTCATTGGTGATTGTGGCAAATGCCAAGGTGACTGTTACTTATAGCTTGTTATTGTTCAATCAAGTTTGGTGTAGGCAATATTATGGTTTGCGATTGTTTGGCATGACTTGGCATAATTCCAAGAAAACCGTGAATGCAGTGCAGTGTCAGGACAAAACCCCATAACTGTTCAAATTGTATTAGGATGGTTGAAGAGATCATCATTTCCATTGATTCTCAAAGAAGGAAAACTGATAACAAGAGAAGTAAAAATGGTAACAAACCAGTTTTTCAACAGGATGGTGCTAAACCATGTTTCCACTTGGATGTTTGCCGATACTTGAATGATCCCTACCAGGATGTTGGCTTGGCCGTGCCAGCAACAACGATATTCCAATGCTGCATTGGCTACCATAATCGCTAGAGTTGACTTCTTTTTCTGGGGGTATATTCAAAGTGTTAACTGGCACAAAGTGTACTTAAATATATAATTTATATTATCATTTAATTTCATCAATTATTTCCAATAAAGGTTCAGATTTCAAGAGAAAACATACTTTAACTAATATACCTAAAACCCGTTATAACGCGGTGCTCGGGATCCAAATAGTCACATCGCAATATCAGCGGAGTTGCATTATAAAATTTCTGCCATTTTTCTGCATTACTTTTTTAAAATTTAAGCATGATATTACAGTGTTACAGAATAACAAGACTACAAAATTCATGTTTTAATTGACAATAAATTACAAGGAACATTATTTGATCGATAGAACAATATTTTTTTTCCATTGTATCCACTTGTTCAACTCAGAGCTGCCATCTTGTGCATGGTCGGTTTGTTTAAAAAATTCTACCTGTTGCGTTTCTAGAAATTTAAGTCAGTTAGTAAGCCTGCGAGTGCTTCGGGGATCATCAGTGGCGGTTTTGGTTCTTCGTTGTTGTCTTCATCGTAGATCACATCTAAATTACATGCATTGTTTTCACCTGTAACACTTTGAATTATTTCTGCATTGCTCATATTCTTAAGTGGGGCATCTATTGTCTCCCTCTATCCAAGCCTCTAGAGTGGCCTCATTATCGTTGTCACTTAATGGTTTTAATATAGCAGTGGCCATGGGGGCAGCAATGTCCCATGAAAATTGGGAGCCACGTTTACATCGCATTATAACGGGGTTTAGGTGTATCACAAACTGAAGATGAGTTTGGATTAAATAATCCAATTCTATTATGTGGTTAAATAGAGAAAAATAGTAAAGCAAATTCTACAGCCTGGACTTGAATCAAGGATCTTTGGGTTACCGTCCCAATGCTATAACCACTAATCCACCATGGATAAGGAAGCTGTCGTTATCAGACGTGTTCTATAAGCATAGGTTAAAGCGTATCTACTTGTTTGCAAGCCAGGACTGTCTTTACTATTAAATGGCGAATATTGTTATAATAATAATAATTGGAAAATGGGTCTTTGGAGGAGTTTTTCACACAAAGCCTTCGATATTACATCTTTTTTCAGTTGGTTTCATGTAAGTTTCAAGCATGTAATGTTTGTTTCATATCATTTAATGTTAATTTGTTTCAAATCATTTAATGTACAGTCGTCAAAGGGATATAATCCACACTTGAATTTTACTCTAAGTTTTACCGTTTCAATATTAATTTATTTTTAATAATTTAATATTACATTTAGAGTTAACATTATTAAGATTATTAAATTTAAATAATTATAAAAACAACACAATAGCATGAAATTAATATTTATTATTAAACTCATGTGGATTATTTCCTTTGGTTGACTGTACATTTCAATACTTTAATGCAAGTTTCAAATCAAATAGTGTAAGCATTCAAAATAAATAATGTGCATTTCAAAATTGATAATGTGAAGTCTACATGTATAATGCAGGTTTGTAAAGTGTTTTCATTGTAATTTTTCTTCCCTTTAGCAGGCGATGCAAAGTTGGTAGTGAAATTTTTTTTTCCCATCCTATCTTCAATGAACTTGCATATTTGCTTCAGAGTAGCATCATTATTTTGCTGCACAAATTGAATAACTTCATCCTCTTTATTAGTTGTTAAAAGTTT
>JAHWFO010041365.1:1768834-1789409 GCA_023313115.1 Rhysida immarginata | reverse complement strand
CCCCTTAGGTCCATCTTTTGTAATCTTATTTGTGGATAAAAATTTTACATTTGCATAAAATGATGATTACTTTATGGTACATGTACTTGTTAACATATTACAAGTACAAGTGTACATATACAAGTTTTATTACTTGAGTAGACGAGGAAGAGTCATAATAGCCTTTTGTAGCTAATTGCTGTAAAATATTTGCAGCCAAACTCATATTTATTCAAATGTCGTCTGCTTTAGCAGAATTGACACGGTAAGCAATTGTAACACTAGAGGGCGATTTATTTCACATTATCAATTTTGAAACGCACATTATTTATTTTGAATGCTTACACTATTTGACTTGAATCATGCATTAAAGTATCAGAATGTACATTAAATGATTTGAAACAAACATTAAATGATGTGAAAAAGACATTAAATGATATGAAACAAACATTAAATGTTTGAAACTTACATGAAACCAACTGGAAAAAGCTGTAATAATTAGAGAAAAATAGTAAAGAAAATTCCACAGCCTGGACTCTAATAAGGAATTGTGCTTTAACCTACTCTCATAGGACATGTTTGATAGCGATAGCTTCCATGTCCACGGTGGCTTAATGATTATAGCATCGGGATGATAACCTGAAGGTCTTTGATGAACTCCTAAATTGATGCAATTGTGGACAAAAACAAATTTAGATTTATTACTGTACAGGGTGTTTCTAAATTATCTCCCGTATTATACATGTTTATTACTCAAAAACTATTACAGATTTTAACGTGATTTTTTTTTTTATTCACAAAACCCCCACGTTCTAAGGGAGCATATACGCGACAGCCCAAAGGTTAATGTTTGGTGCGGTTTAATGCATGGTCGAGTAATCGGACCTTTATTTTTCGCTGAAGACACCGTGACCGCTGCAACCTACCTAGATATGTTGGAGAACTACCTGATTTCTCAGGTGGAAGAACTGCAGCTCAACATAGTCTACCAACAATACGGAGCACCTCCTCACTGGGGCCTGCAAGTTAGGCAGTGCCTTGATACAAACTTTCCAGGACAATGGATTGGAAGGGATAGGCCAATCCCTTGGCCCCCTCGCTCACCCGATGCAAACCCTCTGGATTTTTTCTTCTGGGGATATGTGAAAGACAGAGTGTACAAGATCAACATTGATGACATTGAAACTCTCAAGAACAGAATAATTGAAACAATCGCTGAAATCAGCACCGAAATGCTAGCCCGAACATGGGAGGAAATAGTTTCGCTTTGACGTCCTTCACGCCATAAATGGGGGGGAGGGGCATTGAAATTTATTAAGGCATGCTAAGAAACTTTTTGAGTTTTTCTTTGTGAATAAAAAGAATCATGTTAAAATCTGTAATAGATTTTGAGTAATAAACATGTATAATACGGGAGATAATTTAGAAACACCCTGTATATCATATACCCGTACATGACATTATCTTTTTTTTCAATTTCTCCATTACGGTAACTTATAAATGCTTTTATAAAACAAGTCAGTTACTGCCATTATGGTAAATCTGTCCCATTTAGTAAAAGAAAATTTGGTCAGCCTACCATTTGATTTTACTGTTATAAGTATGCATATTATACAAATTTACCCACATATCTTTACTGATTGTGTTTTTACATGAATTCACAGATTCTTTGTCATCTCCTGTGACACCTACATCACCTAAAGCCATGCCTTTGCCACCAGGGTCATCTACAGCAAATCCACCTCCCTTTACAATGAATGGTCCTGTTAGTCATAATTCTTCTCGTCTCATCTCTCCAGCAATGGATAAAGAGCCATACTACTGGGACTACGAAAGCCCTCGCCCTGTCTAGAACCAAGGTTTACTGCATTCATGAAACACTATGTGTGTAATATAAAAGAAAAAACATAAATGAATGTTTTTATTTTTACAAAAACATTTACTTTAAATGAACAATGGCAACCATAACAGGTGTTGTAGTGGAAAATGGAATTGCCACCATCACTGTTGATGCATTACAAACTGAAAAGAAGAAAGAGAACAGAGAAGCCCCATTTATTTTGCAACTTCTGTAAATAAGTAAACTTATACATACAAAAAAGGACAATCTGCTTCTCAAACACATCATATATACATGTGTAAATTTCCACAGACTTTTTTCATTTTAACAATTTTAAAACTAGAGAAGTTTTAGCAACACTGGAAGAGAATTTTTATTCTTGAATTCATGAGAAATGAAACGCTGACATTGCTGGATAATTTTTCATATATACATATATATTTTTTATTTTATACTTTTACTGTTTATTTTTTGTCCATAATTAATTAATTAATTGATTAATTAATGTTAATATAAAGCTGTAAGAGAGATTCTGTATACATTTCTTCCTGTTTATGAATATAAACTGATGTCATACACAGGTTTCCCTCTGATCTCCTTTCATTGTATCTTCCATTGGAAACAAAATTTCCTCTGCCCTTACCTCTTTTGTCCCTACACTTGCATGCATGCACATACCACACAAACATACATACATAATTACATACATGCATACATACATACATATACAGAGATTATCTCCTTCTGTAGCATGCAAAGTAAAATTCACAGATGAAAAGCATGTTCATGAAAAACCAAATCTTAATTGTCTTGTGTATTTTTACAATCTATTTCTCTTTATGATTGTCCTCAAACTCTATTTCTCTGAAAAAATTTAAAAAGTCTTTTGAAAAATCTATATTTTCTCAAATCATGTCTTTTAAGATAAAGGTATGGAATGTGGCCAAATGATTAACATTATATTAACAAATAATCATTATTTTCCAGTATTGTATTATTTTAATGTTCCTCCCCCCACCCCATCCCCATTAATTTATGTTTATTAATTTTGATTATAAATTAACACTAATCATTTGTAAATTAAACCTGTAAAGACTTGGTTTTTTAGTTTTATAGCATTTCTTAATATTTTTGATACATTTTTTAAGGCAAGCTTAACATGATGATAAAATGATGGAAAGAGTACTTGAACAAAAAAGTCAGATTCCATATTTCTCTAAGGTAGAAGTTTGACCCTTCTTGGGACGGGGGATATTAACTCGTAGAAAAGGTACAAATTCGGTTCTGCTAAGTTTTAAGTTTTTGACTTGTACAATTTATTAACACCATTAAGCATTCCAGATTTTGTAAATGATTATTATCACTACTTTTATACAGCTGAAATATTATTTTGTTTAAGGACCCATAATTGTTAATGTACTTGATTTGTTTTTCTGTTCTCTATGATGATCTGACATTAGGAACTGCTTATAGGCTAACTCTTTCAGTGCCTTATTGATCTGTTAAGACCTCTTATTAAAAATTATTGATTGTTGACAATAATGTCTGATATTAAGGAATTATTTTCTTGTACTTAATTTATAATGGTGCTTAATTTTAAACACACATGCTGATGATCCTAAGAATGAAAGGCATAAATTATGTGTTAATGATCTGACATTCCTTTAACATTGTGTTGTTGGCCAGCTCTGTTTTTAAGTTAAAAAAAACAAAAAAAAAACAGAAAACAAAACCTAATGCAATTGATTATACATTCAGGTAAATTATTCACCTGTGGGAAAACAAAAATAAATTGTTTTTTAAAGGACATTTTCAATATGATTCTCAGTGAATATGCAGTCAACAAAGCTTGAGCAAATTTTTTTAAGTACTGTATAAGTAATGCAATGGGGAAGCATAAAGAACTGAATAGGCTTATTGAATATTGTTTTTTCTTGATTTGGGGTTCTGGGTTGGCCAAATGCAATTTTACCACTCCCAGATCACTCTATGATGGGTTGAGTAGTATGGCATTCCAAATTGTGAGTCAATATATTAATGAGATTCAATGTTTTGAGTTATAAATTAACCTGTTTTGATTATGGTGAACATCAGAATCAAAAGGTTTGCTCACTCTTTAACCATTTCATTGTAGAATTTTTATGAAGTTGGAATTATAAATTTAATTAGGTAATATCAGTATTAAGTAAGTTATAGTCATCTTTCCTCCCTTAATATTTATTCCTAAGGAATGCATCGATATAGGCTACCTACTCTTAAGTTGATGTAATATTGCATGAATTTGTACATGTTGTGACTTGTTAATTCTGCATGTCACTGAGCATAAGTACTTACATGTCCATGTTAAAGAAAATCACTGGCAAAAAGTGCTTACTTTTTATCAATTTCTTTTTTATTTTTTCCCCTCTCCCCTTTTCCCCTTTTTTAAAGTTTTTTTTTTTGGTTGTTTTGTTTTTTTTAGTTGGTATTTGCCTGCCTTTCCTAATTATTGAAGGTTGTTATTTATGTTACAGTATTTAATTTTATATAATCAAAGTGCATTAAAAATTGTTCTTGACTTTATTTTTTTTATTTTTAATGAAATTAGAACAAGAGTTAACTGCATAAGAAAAGTTTGTTTATGAAGAGCTTATAATTCCAGTATATGATTCAAATTGGCTGAACAGAGCACTCTTTTCAACCAATAATAGCGATACTTATATATATTAAATACTTTTAAATTAACTCTTGCCTTAGAGTTACATTACATTTTTTTTTTCATTAAATAAACTTTTTTATCTACCTTCCCCTTCTCCCACCAAACAAAAATATTGCCCTTAAGTATCATAGTCCCTTAGAAATTGATTCATATCTTTTGTTTTTTTGTATTTTGTTTTTTTTTAATTAGTATTTGAAATTGTAAAACATCTAAGCAAATTGATACTTTCGATATACCATATTTTCTTGGTTAGAGGCCACTGGTGTCTACTGAAAATTGCATGCATCACTCCGAGCCAGAAGCTGAGACGAGGCCTCTATTCCTTTCATACATTCCGAAACCGAATCCTTAAATTTTTTTGTTTTATTTTTTTGTAAAGGAGGGTCTCTATCTGAGACATAGGCTTTTTTTCAGGCTCTTGCCACTCTGTATCCAATTTCATGCATTCCTTTATTTTGCGAATGTAATCTACATAATTTTTCATACACTAAAATTATTCTCAAAATTATAAAAATGGTATCCTATTCGGAATCATTTTCCTCATCTGAAATTATAACCTTTTTCCTTCATAAATTCAGAATGTTTCCACTTTATCATTGGGATCACATGATCTCTTACTTAAGAAAAGGCCTCATATCTCTGCCTCTAAAAGAACCTGGCTTCAAACGGGGAAAATACGGTAATTGACATTTTTGATTGACTAGAATCTGTATACTCGAATATGGTTCAATTTTAAATAAGCTAAAAAAAAAAATTATTTAATTTTTTTTTTTTAAATTTAATTAATATCTTCTTCCTTAATAGACATGTTAAAAAAAATCCAAGAAAAATGATTTTCTTGTTTATGGTGTTCTGCAGACTCTGGATTACTTAAATAGTGTGTTGCTTAACCAAAACAGTATAGACTTGACTTGCAAATGCGAAATTTGTAAGTGGTTAAATAATTTTAGACATTTACTTTGCACATTTTTCTTTTTTTAAATAAAAACAATCAAAGAACACTCTGGAATTCATTAATTTTACACGCATTCCTGTTTTAGCATCTTGATTCCAAAGGTAAAAGTTAAAATCGTCGTTGAAATCCTTTTGTTGACGTCAGTTCACAGGGAGAATTTTTATATCAGACACTTGGTACAAGTACAGAGTACATTAAGGACTTGTAAATTATTATATTTTTTTCCGAATGTGTTTTTTGACTTTATAATATAATCCCCCTCCCAAAAAAAGGAGCTAAAATATCTATCGACATCCTCATCCCCTTACAATCCACAAACTTTTACAACTGTATTATATGTAAAATTATAATATTGTGTAATGGAAAGTGCAACACATCAATTTATTATTTTTTTAATGCAGTAAAGAAAATAAAATATTTAATTTCTTTTTTGATTATGAAAAAAATTCCAAGTGCAATCATGTGTTATTGACAATGTATCTTTACATGTATTATATTTATTTTTATGAAAAAATATCATTTTTTTGAATGTTATCTCTATTGTCTGGCTGCACTTGCGCTTTTGTTTTGTTTTGTTTTTATCTTCAGTGTACAAATCCCCATCTGGCTCTATTCCTCTGCTCATCCTGTTCTTAAAAAAATGAAATTGTTAAAAAATAATATTTTTTTTGTGTAAATTTTTTTCAGAGAATTAAATTTAAATGTCCACTCATGCACTATACTTAACTTTGTTATTTTTAAAAAGGAGGATTAAAAAAACCTGTGTAATGTTATTTCTTTCTTTTTATTTAATCTGTTCACATTTAATCTATGATCATGCTAGTCTGGTATTTGAAATGAAAGTTGGCTTGAAACTGATACAAATTATTTACGTTTTAGCTTGCCTAAACATTACTTTTCATGTGTTTAACATTTGATCCTCGTTCTAGTCTGAGATGATGCAAATTTAATTTTTCTCAAAGTAAATTGTACCTTGCAACAGCATCCGCTGGTATAGACTGCACTGATATTACATGAATATTCTGTAATATTTCTCCTTGAAAACCAATTATTGGCTTATTTCTAGGTGGGCATTTTCAAAGAAAATTAGTTGAGTGAAGAACCAGAGAAGCATCAAATGTTGTGGAGTCCTGTGCACTCCTTTTGTCATCGTAAGATTCAGTTACTGCCATTTTCAGAGTACTGCCGAATTTATAATTTTATAATAAAATCTAGATAATTTTGTGAAAAAATTAATGTACAAGTTGATTCAGTATGTAGAGCAAAACGGGGATAAATATTTTACCTCATTATGAAAGAAGCCCATATAGTCTTTTTTTTTTATTTTTATTTTATTTTTATTCTTCCTCCTGTATAAAGCACACTTTATACATAGTGTTTTTAAATGATTTCTTTGGTTTCATGAACTTCTTGCAGCTATTCTATTAATGTTGTGATGATGAAGATGTAAGAAAAGCCTATCCTAATTGGCTCATGCCACAGCTACAAACCAGCAATGCAGACTTCATCTTTCTCTACAGGTGCTCTACCTCATTTCTACCGTGAAGTCTCTGACTTCTTGAACACCATTCTGTCAAAACCCATTGAGATGTTATGAAACTGCTGTATTTGTAAACCCCCTGTATTTTCCTGTTAGTATCTGCAGAAAGGGCCTCTGAGAGAAACTTTATTTGAGGCTACAAAGTCTCTTTCAGGGTCCCTTTGGTCTCCTCTGCCCCACTCCTCTCATTTACAGTAGAACCCTATTAATTCTGCTGTTTCTAGGGTGCGATGCAGGAAGCTATTTACGATCGCAAGCAAGCAAAAAGAGGCGGTGCTTCGCATTTGCAACTCGCATGCAATGCAAGAAGCAAATTCTTTGCAACTAACAGTGACGTTATCCTGGTAACGTTGCGGGAACCCAAGAGCTCCTGCAATCTTGCTAGATCAATATGGCGTCTCTTTACTAAAGCCTATCTTACGTGAAAAAAAATGATGTTTAAAAATATCTTTAGAATTATGAGTACAATAATGACTATAAAGCACCGGTAGCAATTAATAGATTAGAGAAATAATTTAGGATGGCGCAAACGAATTTATTATTTCCTTTCATTTGTAATAACGAGCCGTCGCGATGGCATAATTTTACTTTAGCGACAACTATTTTTTAAATAAGATAAATAAATCCTTTGTGTATTTTAAATATGTTTACAAATATCCCTGTTGCCTATAAAGAAACTTGCAATTACTTAATAAATTATTTAACTTTTTATTATTACATGTATTTTAAAAAATACGAAACAGAATTTTGAACCTTGAGTCCAAAGAGATCGTTAACAAATTGTATTTCTCGTTGCCTGAGTCCCAAACAAAGGAGATGGGGTCTTCATACTAATCTCTTGAACAATAGAGCCAGAGCCTTGAATAAAGCACGTGCATCCCATCCAGGTGGTCTTCATCCCTTCCAAGCAATTCTGAAATGCTGTGATTGGTTAAAGACCAAAATAACCTCAAAACCAAAACTTTTTGCTTGGATTGTGACATCGTAGGAGTTGAACTGCTTCTTGAATCGCATTTTGCTAGGTCTGGTAAATCAGCCCTCTCGTAAGCTCTCTCGCAAACAACTACCTGGTAACTGCTAGATCTTTCCTGCATCATGCCCTTAGTTTTGTAAATTACAACTTACAAAAAGAGCAGGGTTCTATTCTGTTACTTAACATCTGTTTCAAATTAATAAGGACAGTTTAAATCTTGAGTTTTCAAAGCTTTATTTTGTTAATTATTTTTGAAATTTAATTTGAATGTCACCATTATTCAAATGCTGACAGAATTTCTCACATAAACCTATCCTAAGATTCAAAAGACTTAAAATGCCTTGATACATGCCTAGACATAAAGCAGATACATCATTATACTTTGTGGAAAAAAAAGTTTGACTGGACATGTCCAATTAAATTTCTGAATTCAATTGTCAGACATTCTTGCAAAGTAAAATTAACAACTTCTAACAACTGAAATCTGAAATTCAATTGACATGCTCAGTCAAACTTTCGTTGGACAGAGTATGAAAAAAGCATTCCAGTTTGATAAAATTGAGTTCCATTTTCTGTTATTTAAATTACTTTAAATTTTCTGCCAAACGATTGTGATTTCGGGATGATAAAAAGGAAAATAAAAATGTACCATCTCGTATTTTTTTTCCAAACATGTATCTAAATCTTGCTGAACAGTCCAACAGTAGATTGCATGTAATCAAGCTGGACACTGTGGAGATCATGAAGTTCGAGACTGGTGAAAGGCCCTTTACAAGTAAAATCCTATGGCCCTAGAATCTTGTGTTAGTGTCATTATACAAGACCAAAGACAAAATTCACTGCAATTGGTACATAGAATTCTTGTATACTTCTGAACAACCAGAATCATGGCAGTCCTCATATTCGTCAATGGAGTGGTTAGCACAACTTATCCTTGAGAAATCTCATGAGCTTATTGCTAATCGCATGAGCTTATTGAAATTCACCTATGTCACTCTTCTTGTTACCCATGAGGTAAATAAACGGAAGATTTTAAGATGATGGATCAATAAACTTAATTTTGATACTTCTGTAAAGAACATACCAAATTTTGCAGCACATTAATACCACTATGATCTTGCTATAAATAAAAGATGAAATTTCGTCGCTGCTGACGCTTTCTTTGTCAATGAGAAGGATATCGGACTTGGGTTCAAACATGTCGGCTGTATCAAACATTTTTTCTCCATCGTTTAAATTTTTCTACATCTCTTCACCAGCATAGATGCAGTAAGGAATACAAAAAAAATTATATTGTACATGTGCTGGTGATCAGATGCCAGTTGAACGCATCATCAGATCGCATCACAGCGCCCTACTTCTCTCCAGGCATGGATCAGAGTATTCCTAATAATTTCCAGTTTTTAGAGAATGTTATCGATCTATTATAAGGTTAATAATTTCTCCTTGGTATGTAGCGTTACAGTGCAAGCATTTTCTATATGTCATGTGATTCTTGGAAAGCACAATAAGTGGCACATCAGACATGGTGTTTGATTGATTTATGATGGATCAGTTCAGCAATACAGTGGTCATGTGTAGTGATGACATGTAAGCTATGAATTGGAGTAAACAGTAAAGGACAACTCTACAGTCAATACAACTTTATTTAAATCGAAAGATTAGTGCATTAATAACATCGTGGCATGTTTAAAATTTTTTAATTTGAACCATAAACATGTGAAAATATGAAAATTTCAAATGCATTTTCCAATATCAGGGTGTCCATCTTGGTGACATCAATGGAGTCATGGTTTTGCTTCACAGTGTAAATTAATACATTGCCTGCTAGGTTAATAAATTATGTATTGACCGTAGAGTTGCCTTTTAAGTATTATCAAAAGCTATGGTATTCCATGACAGAAACTTAACAGATGAAACTGTAAGGTGTATGGTGATGTGGCTGTGATTCATATGACTGTCTTTGGATGGTGTCACTTGTTCACATGGGCAGGGAATCTGTTCAAGATGACTTGTGCAGGAAGTTTATTTATTTATTTATTTTTGTTAAGAAAGTGACAAACCCAGACTGAGCCAGTATGGCAGAGCCGACATGGTAGGTCTGAGGCCAGAATAGCAGACAACAAATAAACAACAAAAATAGTTAACAACGTAAAATAAAATTAAATAATAAAAATTAATGGCAAGGGTTAATAAATTAAGGTTAAACATTGTTAGTAAAAAGGAAATTTTTTACCATCTGCTTAATGATTGTTATGGAGGTTAATGAACAGATGGACCACCGTTTAACACCAGCAAAGGAGGCGCTTTGCCGCACATAATTCCGTCTAGCTATAGGAACTCGAATAGATAAATTATATCGGGTCAAACGAGAGTGAAAATCACAGTTGCGTGAAATTGAAAGAGGAAAAGAAGAAGTAAGGAATTGATTAAAAAGTTTAAAAATAAATAACGATAACAGCAAAACGTACAACTGATAAATGTCAACAATACCATAAGAATTAAGTAAATGAGAGACAGATGCAGATTTTGGGAGCCTTAAGAAAATTCATAAATACCATTTCTGAATGTGAAAAGGTTGAAGTAGATTAGAATTAGAAGTAGCATCCCAGGAAATAATACCAAAACAAAGAGAAGAATGAATAAGTGAAAAGGAAAAAAAAAAAAAAGAGTGATATCGCTGGAGGGAGAAAATATAAACGAGAGATAATTCCTAATCTCTGATTAAGGGTTTTGGTTAGAGTATTAACATGAAAGTCCGAGGTAAATATAAACCCAAGTACTTAAAAGAAGTAGGAGGACAGTTATTGTAAATAATGGGACGTTCGGAAGGGACTGAACATTTATTATGTTGAGAAAAAATCATGTATTTTGTTTTTTTCAGATTAAGACTTAAGGAATTAATGGAGTTCCACTGGCTAAGGATGGAAAGAGTTTGGTTAATTTTAGAAAGCAAATTAGGAATAGACAAATCAGCAAGGGAAAGAGCAACATCATCAGCATAAAGAGTAATAGCATCAGGTGAAAGAACCAAGAGGTAAATCATTAATAAAAAGATTAAATAACAATGGGGAAAGAATAGAGCCCTATGGAACACTTGTGAAGAAACATTGGAAACTGTTAACGAATAGTGATGATTAGATGAAAACCCAGATAACCAATTAAGAGGAAGACCACGGATATTATAAAAAGAAGAAAGTTTAAAAATTAGAAGGGAGCTCGGAATAGAATCAGAGGCTTTTGAATAATCTATGAATACTGAGACCGCATTTTTCTTATTAGACATACTAGAATTCAGAAACTCAGTAAGATCAAAACATGCAGTCTCAACATTCTGTTTAGGAGTGAATCCATGTTGAGAGTAAGAAATTAACAAGTTGGTAGTTACAAGAATCCGAAAGCCTCTGAAAGAATAATTTTTCAAAAACTTTCGAAAATACAGATAGAATTGAGACGGGGCGATCATTTTTAAAATCGGAGGGGTCATCATCTTTATGAACAGGGATTATCCACAAGCCGATAGAGAGAAAAAAATTAAACAGATAAACAAGAGGTTCAATAAGACAGGAAGAGACGAAGATAAGAAGATCCGGGCATAGGTCAAGAGGATCTGGGGAAAGAGATGATTTCATTTGGCGAAAAACCGTAGCAAGTTCCTCAGAAATAGTAGGATAAGCAAAACAATGAAGAAGAATTAGAAGGAAAAGTAAAAGGATATGAAGATGGATCGAGAGAAGGAAGCAAAAGAGGAGGAAGAAGAGTCAGAATAAAGTCGGTTAAAGAGAAAGAATTCAGTGGTGAAGTTTCAGAAAATGGGGTGGGAGCTGTGTTAGATTAATCGATTAATAGTTGACCATTTGAAACTTCCTATTGGAGAAGTTACTAAAGACATGAGAAAAAAAAAAGGCTTTAGAAAGCTTAATTTCAACGTGAACGTAATTAGAGAAGGACTGAAACTTAGAGGTCGGGTTAGGATGGCAGCGATATTTTCAATAAAGGGAATTCTTATGGGAAATAATAGATAAGATATGAGCTTACGGAAAGATATATGAGAGTTTTTAGAATACGTAACTATATAAGGGATATAACGATTATAACCCAAGTAAATATGAGAGAGAATCAATATGAGGGGAATCAATTGTCAAATAAAGAATCAATATGAGGGGAATCATTGAAAATCGCAGACCAATTAGTTAACTCAAGGAAAGATTGAAAAACAATTTGGCAATTATTAGTGATCAGCCTCAGAGTACAGGAAAAAGATTGAGAGTAAATGGAACAAGAAAGTGAATAAAAAATAAAAATGGGGAGATGATCCAAAATAAGCATTTCAAGGGCAACACTAAAAAGATTATTAGAAGGGGCAGAAAAGCATTGGTCTAAGAGAGAAAAAGAATTATGGAAAGCTGGATAATGAGTATGAGAAAAGACTGTAGGAGAGAAGCCAATCTAGCCATAAGATTCATTAAATGAACATAGTTACTAGAAGGGTTTAAGAAATCCAGATCAAAATCATCAAGGATGACAATGTTAGTAAAATTTTGACTTAATCAGATTTTTGAGTTAACCAGTAAGATGAAAACTAGGCTACATGAAAACTACAAAGATTACATGATACTCACAATATTTCTATGAATTTGATTAGTTTTAATGAGATCTATATTCAAATTCAGCATGGACCCTTTAAAAGATGGTCCGTTCCAACACAAAATCAATTCCAATGCTGTTTTGGCATGGCTTCCGAATTCTACTTCCGATTTGTAAAAATTTTTGAAAGGCATCTCTTGGTAATTTTTACCCATTTATTTTTCATTTGATAACATTTATGATATATGTATAAATGTTTTACATTTGAAACTTTACACAGAATTCACTGTTTTTCGAATTTCCATTACTTTGACATCGACAAAGCAATGAGACGGTGAAGTTTCGAAATCAAAATGGTAACGGCCAATCAGAAGTGTATGACTGCTTCTAAAAACTTGTTTGCGATCATTCATGTAATGAACTTTATGGTCTACACGAACACTTCCTCTAAAAATGAACGCGCAATCGTCATCAATTACTACATCTAAATGTTCTCCCATTGAACGACCGCAATCAACAAGCTCGATTCGCAATTTTGTGTTCGCGCTAAGTTTTGATTTTCACACAATGGCTGCCAGTGACTGCGAAAGATTCCTGCATTGTTTTCTTTGTCATGTGGATGTAAAAATTAAAGTTGAAAAAAGATATAAAGTTTCAACAGGCAAAGCTTGTTTTCTTAAGATAGGTTTTCCTTAAATTTAGGAGTACCTATTCACTAAAATCAAAATTTCTTTGAGTTATCCGGGATTTATTAAAAAATTTGTTTGAGTTAATGAGTGAATTTTCTATTGAATTAAATGCTCTGGAGGATGGGACTTAGAATATCGTTTGAGTTAACCGGGAATTTGAGTTATTTGGGTTCGACTGTAGTATTAACAATAAACTATACCAAAACCAATTTAATTTTTCTACAGTTGAAAATACCCTATCCATAGTTTTCACAAATAAATTTAGGAAGTTTAGTTCTATACCATATCTGCCTTATTAAGTTATAAAAAATGACTACTTTGATCGCATTTACTGATATTTTCAAGGCCCGATAACGATGGTAAAAGATTTTCAAACAATTCCATACGTTTTCTGAAAGCTTGTAATGTCCTCTCACTGTAACTGAAAACAGTGGCATTTTATCTTATAAGGGAGTAGAATGGTATCTGTTTTTCAAACCCCCTGTTTTCCTTCAAATTTTCTAGTCCAATCAATAAAAAATACAACTTGAAATCCTAGATACCGCCGGTGGGAGGTTAGGGAAGAGGGGAAAGAGGCCATTCGGCATCGCCATGGTTACCGCAGTGCCATCCGCTACAAAGGAAATTGGTATCACCAGCTAGTATAGGAAACTGTTATAGTATAGTATAGTATCACCAGGAGCTCTGCTTCCATATTCCATGGTCTCATACTATGTTTCTTTGCAAATTTTTAAAACTTTTCTAAAACCGAAACTGCACATTTTGTCATCTAAAAATTTCTCTTCGAACTCACGCATGAGAAATACATATATTATGTTCATTATTACAAAACTGAAAGTTAACAAAAAACTCATTAATAAGTTCTTGTTTGATCAAAACTGTATATAAAAAACGAATAAAAATCTTTGTAATTCAATAAATCAACAAATCATTTTGATAAAAAAATTTCATAGTCCATTTTGCTTGTCTTATAACAAGGCACAACACGGAGGTGTCACGATATGCGGTTTCCTTACAATGCTCAAGCTCTAGACATGCACAATAAAATGTTTTCTCCTTCCTGTGGGCAGTGTATCTCTTCGTACTAAACCCAAATAGTTTTCTTTTTCTATGTTCAGAAAATGGAGGGAATGGTATCCGAAAATGGTATACAAGACTAAGTTTTTCTTTTTTTTAGTATCCGAATTATATCCATGAGCAACACACTGATAATTAGGCACATTTCTAATACAATAACAGAACAGCATGTGCTACTCCTCCATTTTGAAATTCTGCCCACAAACGCACAGTATGCTCTGAGGAGTGGGTTAGGCAGGGAAGCCTCATAATGCGATACCTCCTATTTGAATTATTTTAATAAGATTTTTTAAATATCCTTCAGTTAAACAGTTTTTCAACAATTTATTAATTTGAATGTTATTTTTATAACAGCTTTCAAAGTTATGCATTCTATTAGGGTTCTTTGAAAAGAGCAAGTTTTGCAGAAGGGTGCAGATTACAATTATATGTAAATGGCTGATGCAGAATCTTGACTGGCTTACAACTGCATGTGATTTATGAAATTATTATGTCGTAGGCAATTTTAAATTAATATGCATCAAAATAAATAAGAGTGATGGGCGGCAGGATAGAGAAGTGGATGCTTGGATCAGTGCAGCAAGCTGTGTCAGATGTGAACTATGGCGATCCGTGGTAATGGAATATGAGTTGACAAACAAAACCAAGCTCTGTGTTTTCAAATATATCTTTGTCCCTATTCTCACCTATGGTGATGACCGAAAGAGTGCAATTGCAGGTACGAGCAGCCAAAATGAAATTCTCAAGAGGTATGGCAGGTGTTACCCTACTAGATAAAGTGCGGGAGTCTTTAGATGTTGAGCCGCTACTTCTCCACATTGAGAGACCTCAGTTGCATTGATATGACCATGTGATATGGATGCTGCAAGCTGGTCTTCCTAGGCAGTTATTATTTTTCAAGCCAGTGGGTAAGAGACCAAGGGGTCAGCCTAGAACCAGATGGAAAATCTGGATTCGAGTCACTTGGGTATTACCATTGAGGACATGCGCTTGATGGCGGAATATCGCGAGTGCTGGAGATTCTTCATAGGGCTACTGCCCCCACGACCCTAACAAATAAGCGGGTTTGAAAAGTAAGTAAATTAATAAGTATAAATATTCCATAAAGAGTTGGATTCTTTGAATTTTTATTGAAAAAAATATCAATAAAATAATATCAATTTCATAATTAAAATTGAAATTTAAAAAAAGTAGCAAATACGGTACATTTTTGTTAAAAATTTAAAAAATAATTATTTTATTTTAATGTGAAATTTAACCCTTTTGCTGCATAAAGCAAATATATTCCAAAATTTCATTACCTTTACCTGTGGAAAGCAGGTTTCACCCGACACTCCTTAAAAAAAAATAAACAAAATTTCTTGCCATGCCATTGGATAATTGGATAATTTCATCACATCAGGAATGACAATGAAATTTAATTATGCAGTGAAAGGGTTAAATGCACTTCTGCAATAATGCATATGTAATAAGTCAATATACATAATGTAAAATTTTGTGTCAGTAGTTTCAATAAAAAAATGAACCCATTACAAAACCCCCATTCGGGTGAGGTATGATCAAAGAACCATACAGAATTTAAGATGCATGAAACCCAGACATTATCACATGCTTGTGTCGTGTGTTATATTTTTGGTATTTTAGATTTCATTCTGTTCTGCTATATTCAAAATGAGAAACCAATAAACAATAGTGTACTATGTAATTTGGTGAAATAGCTACCATAGTTCCAAGTATATTGAGATGGGTTCAGGGGGCCCGGCTGTCAAAGTTCAAACCATGGACCATTACAATTTTTCTATGCCACTGGTCCAAATAGTTAATAGGAATCAAAAACATAAGGTTTGAAAAGAAATAACCAACCATTTGAAAAGAAAAGCTAGGAAAACACTACATTGTGTATGCAAGAGCTTTGTAAGGGTACTGTACAATGTTTAAACTATAAAAGTATGAACTTCAACACAGGAATATGCTGGAGCTCTACTAAAAACGTAAGATGAAGGCCCAATTTTAGAGATGCAGCACCTGCTTTAATGTTAAGATCAAAACCAAAAGCCAAAACAGCTAACATGACGAGAGAGAGAGAGAGAGTTAGTTACGTTGGTACATGTATTTGAAAGCAAATGCTGTAAAAACTGGTTCAAATTTTTTGACATCAATATAATGCTATAAATTCTAAAATGTAAGGTAAAAGCAATCCCCAACCTAATGCATTTCATTTATTTATTTATTTACTTCATTTAAGTACTTTAAAGTCAATAATACAATAATAGAAACTCGTATAATCCTTAAAACAAATGAAAACTTAAAAATGGTAATAAAGCTGTAATAATAATAAAAATGAGAACAGAATGAAGTGAGAATTATTAATTGTCTTGGATGGGATGTCTGATTTTTTTTTTCTCTCATCTGTCTATTATGGTGTCATATACATTGTGCAGAAGCAGTTTAAATTCAGTTGTTGTTTGCTGGTTAAATAGGTTGTTATTGTTAATCTCTTCAGCTTTTGAGATGTCTATTCCTTCCATCATCTTGATTTCAGATAGTTTTCTTAAAGTCTGGATAATCTCAATGGCTTGTTGGATATTGCTGAATTTGTAGAAGTATTTCTGATGTGGCAAAAGTAATTGGATTTACCATTACTGAATTTAATGGCATTCAAATATTCTGTGTTTATGTGGATTCTACAAACAAACTTAAACAATATGATGTAGTTATATGGGAAGGATTTAGGGAAATTTCAGAGATGCATACAAAGAACATTTGAACTACATTTGTAATTCAGCAATGGGGGAGGGGAGTTTCTAGAAATTTAGGTGTCGACTACTAAGGTCATTTTGCGTCTTTTACACAAGTTATATCTGTATGCAGCCCGGGATAAACACAAACATCCATGCCCATGGCGGGATTCGAACCCACTGCCAGGCGGACTCGAGAACTAGAAAGCCTACGCCCTAGTCCTCTCGGCCACCTGGCCGGCTAATTCAGCAATGGAAAATCAATTCAACATGGATCACATCAGATAAATTGACAAAAACTGGATAAAGAGCTTTCATTCAAAAACTAAAAACATTACTATATATATAAAAAAACAAAGGAAGCATTCACTGCTTAAGGTACCAGTAAAAACTCACATAAAATAAAAACTTCATTTCCAAAAAGGACTGCATATACAGATTTTCTATTATTGGTTTATGCTTAACCCTCCAGTACTAACATGAATTTTACGATCATCATTCTCAGACCGATATATTTACGAGGGCGGTCCGATAATAAAGATACAGGGGACGGGCATACGAGACCTGCTCGCGCAGCTACGACGTCACATGCATACATAATGAGGACATCCCAGTAGTAGTTACCACTGAAATGGTTTGTTCGTTGAGTCAATACATGGCGTACAGCAAGTTGACAAAATGACCGGTGTTATTGACAGATATGTCAAAGTCGAAGTTCGAGGAGTAATCAGATTTCTCCAACCATTAACAGCGACAGATACTGTGAAACACTGGAAAAAATTGTGAGAAGCCATTTGCTGAAAGCAACCAGGACGGTTACGTGCTGGAGTGAGATTTTTGCATGATGGCACACGACCTCACACTTCAAACAAGATGAAAGCCTGGCTGAAAGCGAGAAAGTGGGAAATCCTAGAGCACCCCCTCCTACAGTCCGGACCTTTCCATCCAGACCTTTGCCCCATCCGATTTCCACCTTTTCGGTCCTCGAAAGAATTTTTTTATCGGGCAAACGATTCCCTAACCAAGAAGCATTGCAAGCTTTAGTTCGACAATATCTCGTTAATTTGGAACAAGAAACGTACCGTGAAGGAATGTTTAAACTGGTGAAGCGCTGGGACAAATGCTTAAATGTTCACGGTGACTATGTTGAAAAATAAACAAACCTTTGTAGCATACATGCCATTTGTGTCGACATTTGTTTCTTTGAATATGTCCTGGATAATTTGACTTGTACCTTTATTATTGGACTGCCCTCGTACGTCGTATAAAATCTTACATTTATTTAGATTTTTGCACATATTAATATAATATTGAAAGATTATATATGCTGTTTTGCACACTGGTTGTGAAACATTAAAAAAATGAATCAAAATCGAGGAATATTTATAAATTCTAAATTATATACAAATATCAAAACCTCATTACAAATTTGCTAGATATAAGTACTTAGGTAATAAAATAAAATAAAATAAGAAACAACATATTTCAATATATAAGCGTAATTTGTAGCAACAAAGCAAATAAAAATCACTTTGTTTCGAAAGTCACATTGTTTAAAAATAACGATAGCATATAATAATGAAACAAATTAAAAATTAACAAAAAAACAATTATAAAAATTTTCAAAACTATAAATATCAATAACCTATCTTCTACAAAAATTAAAAAAAAACTTCACAAATTTATTTATTACGACAGAATTTGTTCATGAAAATAATGGAAGGCACAACATTAAGATTTCTTATGTTCATTCGAAGAACTCCACCTATATTGGCTTTATATCTTGTAAGCAAATAAATTTTCTGTATCTTTTCTGTGTTTGTTCTGTTTTTTGAATTATTTTTTAATCACAATTAAAAAATAAATAAATAAATAAATAAATAAAAAATAAAAATATCAATTGCAAATAATTACACCATTACTTACATCAGTCCACAGGACTGAAGGTACGAATAATTCACTAGTGTGTTTACATATAAAGTGTTGCCTAAGCATAAATCATAGAACTATCTGAAAAGTGAAGGTACACATGAAATCAACCATTTATTTACAAGCATTTGAGCTGTAGCGCCAAAAATTCTATGGGTCGGTCATTGAGACCGCATGTTATTACTGGAGAGTTAAGGGCTGGTATGAATAAAATGAAGATCAAGAACCCATCATGGATTCAGAACACAGAAATAAGACCTACACAACTTATCAGATACACAGAACTAACTAACTGTCTGGACCATCAATCTGGGCACTGTTATTTCTATCATTACATGAGGTTTGTTTTAGCAGAACTGACTGGTACAGTATTCCAAATGGTGCTTTAATTTATTGTTTCTACTTTATGATAGTTTGCATAGTTTGTTTTTTTAAATAAACAGAAAGAACTCAAACAAGAAATGTTCAAAATCACTAACTCAACCAAATCAATCAATTAAAAATTTAAAAAAAAAAAAATTAAAAAATTAACAATGGCAGAAACAGAGCATTTTCAATAAAATAAAATTCAACTTAAAATAAAAACTACATTTTAATGTTAATTACTCAGTCTAAAAATGGCTATTACTGACCACACTAAATGAATCAATTTTAAACTTGGTGCAGGATAAGCTAATACTGATATAATAGTTGTTTTTTTGCATTTTCTCTTCCATAATCATCCCCATACAATATCATTTAATAACAAAGGAAAATTTGCATCATGTTTGCATGAAAGGAGTCTCTGATGGCAATTGATATTTTTCTTCTTTACAAACTCTAAAGAGTAAAGAATACACAGTCAAGATTTTGCAACAACTTTTAGTAGTTTTGGGTTGAGCAAAGGCTTATAAGCCAATAATTTAGCATATTGGTTGAGCAGCTCATTCCAGTAGCATAAAATATCATCCATTTTTAAATGATTCCAAATAAACTCAAATCCCCTGCAAATAAAAAAAAAAAAGAAAAATCAGTCGTCAATCTCAATTTCATCACTAATATTATAATTATAATGACTACTGAGTAAAGAATGATCACGAATTTTTGGGGTAGAGTTCATCCAGGAATGGTTCCCTCATCCATTCCTAGTTCATCTTGTCAGTTATCAATATTCTGGTTGTGCCTTTCATTGCTGTTATCATTTAAAACAACAAGCTTCTCTCGAATTTTCATGAAAATGCTATTATTTTATAGGGATATCCCCTAACATCATCACATAAATGCAGAATTCAAGAGGTTCAGTAATGATTTTTTAACATATCCAAAGTTGGAAGTTCTGTTTCCGATTTTTATCGATTTTTTTTTTATTTTGACTTCAGACTTGGATAGAGCATCAAAATGTAAGTAAAAGTTATAAAAGGCACACATACGAGGAGCATCATCAAGTTTTAATTATCACGTTGAAAAAATGAAGTTGCGACCATGAAACTTGGTGATGGCATTAGTCCTTCTCTACATATGCAACCTTCAATGCGACACATTTTTCCCGTTGATGGATGACTTGACGGAGACCTTGGTTGTAGAAGTCTGC
>JAHWFO010041365.1:1737632-1768734 GCA_023313115.1 Rhysida immarginata | reverse complement strand
GATACCCTAAAGAAGCAGCATGTGCGAATGTGTCCTGTGCAGAATGAGCTGGGGCGTTATCGTTATCGGGTGGTAACCTTTGTCTCGTTCAAAATGTCATGCAAGATGTTGAAAACTGATCCATGACGATTTTTCACTTTTTCCACTATCGTCTCGATTGTGATACGCCAATCTCCGAGCACCAGGGCCTCCACTTCTCTTGCGATTCCCAGTTCTCCATGGAGAGATGGTCTGCCACTTTGTTCTTCGTCATTAAGACTTTTTGTCCACATTTGAAGCGTCTGCACCCAACTAACCAGTGTGCCAAATGATGGTGGCATTGATGCCATACACTTCCATCAACTCAGCATGGATTGTTGCAGGTTGTTACCTTCAAATGCAGAAAATGAATCATCGCACGATACTCCACTTTATCAGCAGGCTCCCTCTAGCAGCATGTTTCGGTACTGTGGCACAGGGATTTCAATATGCACTTGGACTACAGACATGTACCAGCATACAAACAAAAAATTATATAGCTTTATTTTTTTGAGGTGATAATTAAAACTTTATGACTACCCCTCGTACCCTATCTAATCTTCCGTTACCCTAATTTGAACATGGCTAAAATGGCAATCTGTGTTATTATACAGGGTGAGTCTGAAACCCTGTCACAAACTTCGCATGCGTACTCCCCATGGTCAAATAAGAAACAAATGTCCTATCAACATGGGCCTGAAACTCTACCGTTAACAAAAAAAATGGCGTCCAAATGTGGGTGCCCCTGTGAGATTGGCTGGCGAGCGGGTCAAGGAAATTGTTGATATTGGTCCCCAGTGCTTCCGTTCAGAACACATAGAGGGTTGAGTTCACTGCAAGCGCGGGTTAGAGGGAAGCTATGTTAATCGACACTGACAACCTTGAGGAAGGTTACATTTCTCCAGGGATGTACCACATGTTCAGATACACGACCATTCATGTACTGTATACGTGAATATCTAAAGCTGAATTTGATGCCATTAGGAACTGCACAGGAGTGTTAGAACGTGTTCGCCGTTCGTTTCAGAGACGTCTGCACGCCTGTTGAAGCACATGGACGTCATTTGGAACAATATCTGTAAAACAAACCTGACAGAGGCACCCACATTTGGACGCCATTTTTCTCATTAACGGTTGAGTTTCAGACCCATGTTGATAGGATATTTGTTTCTTATTTAGCCATGGGGAGTACACATGCGCAGTTTGTGACAGGATTTCAGACTCACCCTGTATATGTTGGTCAAGCAAATGGCATTTTGTATCAGATGGCCTGGAACTATCATTTCATTGACTGGAATAGGCATTAGATGGACCAGCGTGGAATACCGTTTGATTGACCAATATGTAAAAAAAAAAAAAAAAGTTGCACCCATAGAAAACCTACAGGATGCTATGGGACGTTCTGTTAAGACTCCACTGCTGGCACAAGATCTCCAAGAGCTACAAGCCAAAGTTCAGTCTGCATGGGATGAACTGAGTCAAGATTAAGTTAACCTTTGAGTGATAACGTGAGAAAGACTCCAGCCAGTGGAAGCTTTGGATCTGTGGGACCCAATATAAAAAATGTTAAAAAATTATGGAATAACTAATGTTCTTTTTCACTTTTATTACAAGAAGACTGCTAATGAAATAAATGTGGTTTGTATTGAAGAAGCTTTCCTGTTAAGTAGGAAATATTTTTACTACAGTGGATTCTCATTTATACGAACTTCCGGATTTTACGAAGTAATTCTGAAATCCCGACTCCAATTTTGTAATTTTCTTGTAAAAAAAACTGTAATTTTTACAAAGCTATCAACAGTAATTAATAGCAAAATTTTCATTAATTAAACCAATCATTTTAAGCTTTTTTGTTAAGCAAATGATACCTATCTCTAACTGGTCATGTAGCAAACGAGTCATTTTGCTTTCATTACTTAAGCATGTGTTTAAGTTGTGTTATGAGACTGTTTCTATATGAGAAAATCTATTCGTAAGCTGGTTTCACTTTCGATATCGGAAATGTCGAAAGTAGTATGGTTGAGTAAGTTGATTGCGAAAGTCATCTTTAAAATGATACTGATTTTGAAAAATTCGAAGCATGGGAAAACTTAAAAGCTAGGTTGAAATTCAATAGTAAATTTTCCGAGTTTGTTGGTAGTGGTAACGTCGTCTATGATTCGTCTGCGATTTAATCAAAGATGGCGGCGTCGACACCGAGATTGATGATAATGACGACAAAGCTCAAGAGGAAGCCATAACAACATTGGCGGACATTAAAAACTCTTTAAATACACTGCAAAAAAATTTATACCCTGAAAAATCCCCCAGATAAAATTCTTTCAAATCATTATTTTCTTAAATTTTTACGAAGTTCTGGTCTAATTTTTACGAAAATTATTTTCTCTAGTCTGGTTTTTACAAAGTTCGGATTTTACGAAGGTCCCCAGAGATTCGTAAAAACGAGAATCCACTGTATAAAAATTTGCAAGAAAAAGTATATCTTCTTAAAACCTAAATGGAAGAAAACTAAATATAACAAAACTTGGGACTAAGAGTGTTGAGAGAATGGGAAGGCAGGAAGGTACAAGGAGACTGAAAGCAAACAACTCATTTATAGAACTTTAAATCACATTGAGAAGAGGATGACGAGGTCTATCAGACCCAACATTACCATTTGAAGTGTTAAGAATTATACAACTCCATACCACGACGTGTGGCAGAATGCATTAGAAATAACGATGGCTCAACATCCTATTGAGAGTTGTAATGATTTTGCTATTTTGACCAATAAATTTTGTCATACCCACACTCATTGTTTAATCATTTCTTGTTATTGGTGAGTACTAACTTCCTTTCAAATATCTTTTCAATCTGACGATTCCTTCTGGGTGCAACTTTTTTTTGTGACGATGAGTATATATCACAGACTTAAAATTTTGACCGCCATTTTTGTGCCTATTATAAATTTAACTTACTTTTTGATGCTCTATCCGAATCTGAAGTCAAAATCGAAAGATCGAAAAAAAAAATTGGCAACGAAACGACAGACTTGCAAATACAGTGATGATGTTCTAAACTGGCTTGCACTCTTAACATCGTTCTGACCACAGAGGAATAAGAAACAGAGGGGAAACTCCCTATAGCCGCAAGGGAAACTTTTCTGAGATCACGTGACAAAAGTCAACCAATGAAATTTTCCTTAAAAACACTCCTGGCTCTGCGGCGCTACTGCCGGTTTCGTCATAATTACATCATTCTCCCGCAAATGGACTATAGGAGAGGCAAGTCATATATGATGTCAAATAAATATGTTGCGTAACGTTCTTTTCATCGAAATTATTTTAATAATTTAATTCAAGTTAATTAAAAACCTTGAAAACTGGTTCTACGATGCAAGGTGGATTATCACAGATGAAAAGAAATTATTATTGCATTAGCACGATTTCTTATTGATGGTCTCTGATTACTACGTGCAACGGCGAGCTAATATAAAATGATTGCTTCACAAGAGTGATCATGTGACACAACCCAATAAGACAATTTTTCGTTTATATAAAACATTTTTTATTTTTGAATACAAATTTATGTGTTTTAACGTTATATAAGTATTAATACTTAAACTGCTTTATTATTTTATTTATTATTTTCAAAATTTTGTCCTCACTAGCGCCACGAAAGCAGTATTGAAAAATGACGTAGTGATTTCCAGTCACATGGTAGAGTTTCTCATCTGTTTCTTTTCATCTGTGATTCTGACAATGCAATACCATGCATTCTCAACTGTTTTTTCTTTCTTTCATATGTTTTTATAGGAATGTCAAGTAAACCATACGTCATGTAAATACAATAAAATCTTTATGGTCATCAGCCATTAGGATAAGTCAACATTTTAAATAAAAACCTTAAAGTATGATAAAAAATTTTGTTGGCAAAAGTGTCATTTTTTTTTGTTTGAAGATCAACCAACAGGCGTTAGTATAACGTACAAACATCATACTATGGCACACCAGTGGCGTTAAAGTGGCTACCCATTTGCAATGCATTAAAGAGGAACAGCATGCATTCATTTGTTTTTGAATACTGAAAAGGAGAACCCATTGATATTCACCAACGAATGAAAGCTCCGTTTGATGATTCATGTCTGTTGTTACAACCAAGCGCACAAGTGTGATACCAAGTAGCAACACCAGAGTGGCATTGCAGCAGAAATTACTAAGTTAAATCGGTGCATAAAAGTGTATGAATTAGTCATACTTCTTGGTACGAGTCATGGATAAGAATCATATCATCCATGATCTTCTACAGTTTCACAAATTGTCTACAAAGTAAGTATTGTGCTAACTGTTTGCATAACTGAAAGAATGACGTTTTGATGCTTGTGAAGAACTTTTGCAGCACTTTGAATCAGGAGGTCTACTCCCAAGAACTTGGCCCCTAAGATTACCACATCTCTGGACAATTCAAATATTACACGAAACAAGACTTCCAGGTCTGACAAAGAGGTGCAGAAGGCAGAATATGAATGGCTGTGCACTCAGCCAAAATATTTTCTTTTTAAAGGTATTCATGGACTTCCAAAGCACTAGAACTTCTGTATTGAATGCAATGGGGTCTATGTCGAAAAATTATCTCACTGGGTATCTTGTTTATTCAATAAATTAAGAGATAAAAAGTATTTAAGAAATTTATTTGAATCACCCTCATATAAATACTACATTGGCATCTCGTGTCATTTAAACACAGCAAATTGATATTCAACTTTCCCCCTTACTTAATATGCCTTTGTCCATAGTTATTATCAACTGTAATAAATCTGTTGCCATAATAGCAGAAGACTGTGTAGTAAAGGTGATCTACAGATCAAGCAGATATGCCAGTCCTTAATCTTCCAGAAGCCAAAATGGAAGATGACAAACCAACAATCAAGGAAGTGAAAGCAACCATTACATTACTAAAGAATGGGAAGGTGCCAGAAAATGGGGGAAATCGCTGTAGAAATGATCAAGATTGTAGGAGGCATCCTGTTGTAATGGCTTCACTCACTCATCCAAACCATGTACAATTGCTTAATTAGCCAGATATACATATGGAACAAACATTCAGCATGCCCTCTCCACTGCTCCCGAGTTTCATGTGACTACAGCTAGATTCCGTTATTAGAGCCCAAACAAATGCTACTGTTAGTTATTGAGAAGATGGCGTCTATGCAACAGAAATGATATTTTGCACTTGTATTTAACAAGACTGAGTCCATGCAAAATGTGTTTTGATGACGTTACGGGATTGATCCACCATCAGCATAGAGCATACGTCTTTGGTATTGACAGAATAAAGAAAGAGGGTGTTTATCTAAAAGGTCAAGTCCATGCACTTCAGGGGAAAGTGTGCACCAAATTCAAGAGGATTTTCAGTGAAGCTCACAAAAATCCACTCATCAAGCTAACCAAGAACTTACCATCCCTCATGTGGCATGTTCATATGGCATTTGCTTTTGAAGCCACGTTTCATGCAAACAGTAAAAAGTTTCACGCTACAATATTCACATATGGAGACTTGAAAATATACATCAAATTGTAGAGCATAAGTGAGATTTGCCAAAAATTAACGAGTTTTTGTGCCTTTTCAGTTTGTAAGATTCATGGCCCTTTCTTATTTAGAGGGAAACACTGTTATGGTAAATTTCTATCTTGAAATGCTGCATTATTGGCTGCTACCACAAATGACTGAAGATTTCATTTTTCAGCAACACAGAGCACCACATGGCATAACCATTTTTCATAACTATTTGAATTATTAAATATAATTACAGTACGGTCCCATCGAACGCGGTCGTCGAGAGCCATGATTTCGTGACTGTGTTAGATCGAGGCGCGTTCGATCCATCCCCTTTTTCAATTGAACTTTCGAATAAGTGATAAAAATATAAGAAACCATGATGTGGAATTGTCTGTATACGAACAAAATCTCTAAACATACAAAAATGACAGTTGAGAATGTGTGGTACTGCATTACCATAACAATGTTAATGAAAAGCATCATTACTGCATTCACAAAGTTGTCATTCTGTTGCCAATTTTTTCGAATTTTTTGATTTATTCAGACAGAGTATCAAAAAGTAAGTAAAGTTTAATAGGCACACTTGTCCTATCTATTCGGGAATGTGGCCAAAATGGTGGTTAAATTTAAAACTTTGGTCCTTCGATCCAGGTTACAAAAACCAGAATGTTTAAACTGGCAGCAGAACGATCGACTTCGCAAATAGAACGTTCGGGATATGAAATGCCAGAGTCTCAATCTTACTGCAGAGAATGAAAGCATAATCTTCAAAGTATCTGGGCATTTCATATGTTTGATATTTTTTTTGTGGTTAGAGGTTTTTCCTTTCTATACAATGATATGATGCAAAAACTACATTCGGTTACAGAATCTTATATCACATACAAAATTATTTTTTTTATTTAAAAAAAAAAAAAAATAAATAAATCATGATTTCTTTTTACCTTAAGACTGTTTTCCATTTACTGTCTTTTAAGACTCTTATAATGTGCAGCGACTTTTGTACCTTTTGCAATCATCGCTTGCAAGATGCATCGTGATTAGCATGCGAGAGGCAGTCATTTTCCATTTAGCGACTTCCAAGCACTATCCAGACTCTGGTCTGATCAATTGTCGCTCTCTCAAGGGTGATGCAAAAGAGGATATCAACCACTCCAATCACACTCATGACTTGAATTTTTATTACGGAGGGTTGATTCAGATAAAATGAGACGACTTTAAACGCCGCGTATGACCTTGATGGAATGTGATTTGCATGACTCGTCCACTATTCATGGGGATTAGCATTCTATACACTTGTTGCTGTTATTTGGGACATTTCGTGCTGAAACATGGCTTCCAAAATCACAGCTTTTTGGGAAGGGTATATGTTTGGCCTTTCCGACGCTAACTTCAGTCTTTCGTGTATTGTGGAATTATGCAAACGAAATGGTATTGTGGTATCCAAAGCTACTGTGGGTCGAATAATCAAAAAGAACAAATTGCGACCATCTAATGAGCGTGGACGAGCAGAGAAGCAGACCAGAAACAAGCCCCAGCCAACACGCCCAGCTCAGGTGGTGCGAGAAATCCGGTCTGAAGTGCTGAAAGAAAATCCCCCCACACAGTGAAGTCTAGCACAAAGGAAAGGTATTTCACAGGCAACAGTCTCCAGAATAATTCATGACAATCTTGGGCTGATAAAGCGCACGGTCACACAACTGAGTGACTGAACACAACTGAACACTGCCAAGTCATCTGTGGCTTACTACAGGAAGATGGAACAGGAGACAGGCATACGAGTTATTCCCTTCTCTCATGTGCCTGTAAAATCTCCTGACGGGATTTCTGTGGTTTTGGTCTCCTGAAACGACGGCTCGGAAAGTGTGTCAGGAGGTGTGGAACGAACTTCCCATGGAGTCCCTCCAACTCAGCCTACTTCAGTGGAAATTACGGTGCCGGGCCATAGTCCAACAACGTGGCTCTCACATCGAACACAACCGATGGTGGCGCCATGGCATTACACCATTGTAACAGAACTGCAAAGTCGTCTCATTTTATCTGAATCAACCCTCCATACATCATTTGTACTTAGTGAATAAACTAGCTAAGATGCCCATCTTTGCCGAGCTGTTCAAGGCAAAACGAAGGCGGGGTATCAGTATCTACCTACTCTAGGCATATTACCAATGTTATTTAAGGTTTGGGACTTGTTAATTGTCATTGCATAAGCTGGGCGAACGGGAAATTGTCGATGTTCAAACTCCACAAAATGATTAGTCACCTGTAACTATATGTCACATTGCTGGGGTTTTAATTGGCAGTGGAGTCAGTGCACATTATGATATTCCGATCTGGCACAGATGGTAGGGTCCGTCGGATTTTAGAAAATGACCCATGGTATGATCCTTTGTACTAGGTGCCTTTGTTTCTGTAGGGAACGCAAGGGTGGAATATTTCTGTGCAGTCGAAGAACAATGCTCATACCACATTTGTTATGATACACCAGTTTTATGCTTACCATCATCACGTACATGTTTAAGTTCGGCAAAGACGGGCATATATAATAAAAATCGTACCTTCCAGTCTTTGCCGAGCTCGTCAATGCAAAACGAAGAGTGGAAACAAAGTTGTTTTTGTTTAAAAAGTGCACTCCAAAGGATTCAAACCCACAATATCAAGGTTGTCGAACACGCCATGTAACCAATGGGCCAAAGTAGATTTGCAAAAATTTAAGTACATGTAGTATTTTTTTTATTATCAATTAATACAAGAATGAATATGTAATGAACTGGCCTATTGTTGCAGAAACTTTGCCTTCTTGTTGGAGATGAGATATACATTGTTGGTCCGATAAAAAGCATTACAGATTCTTTGCATGGTATGGTAGGATGATTCACCAAATTTTAAAATATTAATTCATTTATTAATTAATTAATAACGCATTCACGAGAACCCGTGACAGCGAAAATCGGCTACGGCAGCCATGATTCTCCATCTGAATCGGTGAAGACCACTACCCAGAATACATAGCAAAATAGATTGCACCTGAAAAGACGCCTGAAAAAACGCATAAAAATATAACCTTGCCAGATCTTGAAAAACTGCATGACAGATGGCTGACAGATGCATACGTGTGAAAGTCCCTAAAAAGTCGCTAAATGGAAAACGGCCTTTACTAAAAAATACCTTTTACATAACTTAAACCACAAAGTCTTACCTCATTGCTATTTCTTGTGCAAGTGCATCATTCTCCTTTGCAAAATTTATAAGATTACTGCAGGGGAGAAAAAGGAATCTTCAATTTAAAGTTACTGATGAAACAATTTAAAAATAAACGTTTAAGTAAGTTTGTAAAAATGATTTTACGCTGCATCATCTTCAGAAAATCCACTAGGGACGGGAATGTAGTGGACCCATGGTTTTAGCTGTGGATAGAAGAATTCAATCCATTCATCACCGACATGGAAAACCAATGACTGGCACAGGAATAAGTGCTTGAAACGGAAACTGGCAGCAACTCCACGAAAGTTGAAAAGGTATTTATATTTACAATGATCTTCCAGTGGCACTTCTGATGAAGGTGGCATGTACAGCGTGTCCTGAAAATAAACAAATTTCCCTTATGGAATTTATTTAGATAATCTACATTTTATTGTGCTGGAGAGAAAGTAACATCTGCACAAGGAAGGCAATATAAATGTACTAATTCAAATCAGTCAAAAATACAAGTCCCCTCATTTGGGCTGCTGCTGAATACTATCCTGGATATACATGAAGGATGGATGCAAAGAAAGGAGGAGTTTGACATTGTCAAATGCTGAATCACTGTCTATCCAGGAGATGTTGTATTGACCAATAAAGGTGACAGTCCCTAGGAATAAGCAGAGAAAAGACTGGGTGTGATGCCAGTTACCAGCCCTGATCAATGATCACCCTTGCTCCATCCTGTTATAGGAGGATGTCCTGGTCCTCCTGATATCCTTAATATCATTCATTGCTGAATCTTTCAATTTGAGAAATGAACTCACACCAGTGAATTGATGGCTGGTGACATATCATTGATAACAGTATTATATTCAGCAGCATCTCAAAAAATGACATCTCACATATTCACACAGAGCGGAGGACCATGTAAATGTAGGTTTAGTTTTGGGGGCAGAATGGGCTCCCTTTGTGTGTCCCACCACTGTTTCTGGTAGCTGACATTATCTTACAAAACTGATTATTCAGTGATACCACATTGTGGTTCAACTTTGTCCTTCGTTCACCGATCCAATGACCCCTTAAAGACTGCTGTGTTGGAAGCCACCAATCATGATCATGGTCCTCCCAACCAATCACAACGAATTACCACCATAATCTCTAGTTTTAGCAAATCACCTTTATTTTGCATCCAAACAATCAATAACTGTGAAAGCAGGAACATGCATGAGGTCATTCAGTTTGTATTCTGCTGAACTGACAAGGAGAGGCTACGATGTTGGCACAACGGATTCGGATGGGACTTGGCATATAGAAAGAGGGTCCTTGCCTGTGTTTGTGTGCAAAACCATAGCACACACTATTCAGCTGTTTGCGAGATAATTGATCTGAAAGTTGGGTGCCCGAAGCGACGTGCCTCATGTACGCTGTGTGCACGCAATTCGTTAGTAGTGGCGGTAGCGCAACGGTAAAGTGTGCACTCAGTCCCATAACTTGTTATGGGTTGTTGGTTCAAATCCCGCCCAGGGAATTTTCTTTTCAAAACTCTGCAAAACGGTTTTTTCATTCCCAAATTCTGTCTTGTTCACCTTACCAAGTTGATGGATGCAAGTACGCTACTCTGCAATAATGGTTTGGTTTGGTTTGTTTGGTATTAACGTCCTTTTCAAATGACATGGTCATTTCAGGACGGCGTTATAGGGCCGCAAATTTTGCCTCGCAAGGGTTCTTTAACGTGCAGCCGGCAAACGACTACACGGGACCAACGGCTTTACTTCCCTTCCGAAGGAAGTGCGTGATCTCAGGATTTTCCCCCTGAAAAAATCCTCGTCGTCCTCGGGCATCAGAGGCGATCACGCAACCCCTGAGCCACAAAGGCCGATCTGCAATAATGGAACAGACATCCTAATTATATAAAATCTGACTTGCATGTTGGAACTCATGCTCACACATCAACAGCTGATGTGATTTTATTGTGTTGGTGGCATGAGAATCACTTCAGTGTCTTGATGGCATAACATTTTAAAAATGTAACTTACAATAGAACCATCCTAATCTGTATCTCACGGTTTCAAACAAAATTGAAATATTTTATTCACCTAAAGTCACTGATCGCCCTTAGCAAAAAGGCAGTGTTCGTAAATTGAGCCCTCGCTCCAAATATGTTTGTAAATTCCCTGCTCACCAAGATCCTGGCGCTCGTAAAATCTTGCTCTTCGAGAGCACTCCCAAGCATAGTGAGGGTAGTTTATCTTGGCTCAGTTCGTTCGCTCAGAGAAGTGGATGAAAATAAAATGGTGACTCAAAAGAGAACTTTTATAAAATGGTGACTCAAATTTGAATATTTTTTTTTACGTTTTCTTTCGTTGTTTTTTTTTTATATTTTATTGGTGCCAGTTTTTGAATTCGTTTCCTTTTATGTCAATTTAGGAATTCCTGTTCATCATTCTCTGATAAACAAAGAGTAAATCAAGGTAATCACTTTGCAAATAGTAGAGATTCGTAATTGTTGATAGCCATGTTACTGAGCGATGATCACGTTGGTTCAATGTAAATTGTTCGTAAATTACAACAAGAGCTGTGTAAACACTTTTTGACTTCGCTCAGTTTACAAACACAGCCAAAGTCACTTCACTCCTTAATAAATTAAACGTAACTTACTGCATCTGACTTCCAAGCCTGATTCTTTGTATACTGAGCATCAGCCATGTGCTTGTCCTTCCTTGAAAGAAGAATCAAAGGATCTCGCTCAGAACTTGTTCGAGATCCTCTAAAGAAGGCAATGGAGTCCTTCTTATTCCAAGGCCATTTTTTGGCAGCTCTATGGAAAATAAAAAAATAAAGAAAAATATTACAATTTAAGTTGCATATCCATGAATAAAACCAGATAGTTCTGATTTATCTGTTTTTATATCTGCTGGAATAATATTTTTATTGCCTCTTGCCTGATTGTGTTTATTCTTAGTGATATTAGCAATCGTCCATCATAGTCAACTAAGAATGGCCAAGTGTGAGTCTTGTGACTCTTTTTGGATTACTCCAAATCATGAATATTGTATCATTAGAATTTTGATTGTAGCTTGTTCCAATTTTTTGGACTTTTGTTATTTTAATCCCCAGTTTTGTTTTTCATATTTTAAAGTTTTTCCTGCTTATCAGATTTTGCTACAGTTCTGACCTATCTAAATTGGACATCAAAAATCAACTCACCAAGCACTGCATACTGGAACACACTGTAGAGAGACTAACGAAAACATCATCTGGTATTTACAGATTAAAATGTAAATTGTGTAATATGTTCATTTGACCCTTGAACAAGCTCTCACAGTTCACAAAGATTTGATGGAAGGGGGTTTGAGGTTTGAACATCTCTCTTGATAGCATTCCAGACGTGCTCAATGGCATTGAGGTCACGTGACCTAGCTGGCCAGGGAAACGAGGTCACGCCTGTGTTCATCCAACCATACGGATACAATCCAGGAGCGATGGCATGGTGCATTGTCTTGTTGAAGTAAGAGGTCTCCATCAGGATGTTGAAGATGTGCAAACGGGAACAGATGATCTTCAAAGGACATTGCTAGTGCCTTTTTTTTTATGTATTTATTTTTTTTTTTAGAAGTAATGAATTAGGTCAAAGCAGGAATAGACGAGAAGTCGTCTATTAGATTAGAAGTAATCTAATGTCGTCTAATAGATTAGAAGTAATGAATTAGAAGATTTTGATTAGGTGACCTTGAATACAGGCTATAAGTTAATCCTCTCCTGTTATCCATGGCAACAAATTGGCTCAACCGCCAAGATATAATAGATGGTTATAAATGATGGACTTATAAGTAATACCTTGATATAAAATTATTTATTCGACATGTTTCGGCCGGAGGCAGTCTTCAGGAATAATAGAAATTGACAAAATTTTAGAGACTATACGAGGTCTGTTCAAAAAATACGTAGACTGACGTCATAAAACAAAATATACTTTAGTCAGAAGTTACACATCTGGGTCCCCTTCAAAGTACTCTCCTCCCCGACGCACACACATATCCCAACGGTGTTTCCACTTTTGGAAACAGTCCTGGAACGCTTCTTTTGTGATGTCCTTCAGCGCCTTCGTCGCATTTGCCTTTATGTCGGGAATCGTCTCAAATCTCCTTCCTTTCAAAGGTCTTTTGAGTTTGGGAAACAAGAAGAAGTCACAAGGAGCGAGGTCAGGTGAGTAGGGTGGGTGAGGAAGAACAGTAATCGAGTGTTTGGCCAAAAACTCTCGAGTTCTGAGGGCTGAATGGGCTGGAGCGTTGTCGTGATGAAACAACCAATCACCTCTCGTCCACATTTCTGGCCTTTTCCACTCGTCCAGTGGCAGTTTTTCCGAGTTTAACACAAAATTTCACAGCAACTCTTTGCTCGTTCAAGTCACTCATTCTAAAAATCCGCCAAACGAAAAAAAACACACTTCACAAACAACCGCGTAGCTAATCAACCAATACTGATATTTGCAATCAAAAAACTGCCTTGTAATCAGCGGATCTGTCAGAAGATGGCGACACCAAGCGATTTTGATTGGGACCAACAGAGCCCGCGCAATTCAAACAGTCTACGTATTTTTTGAACAGACCTCGTATATGGGATGGGTTCAGTGGTGTAGCTATAGCCCCCACAACCCCCGCAATGGCGAGGGGGGCGCATGACATTGAGGCGCATGTAAAATAGAATTGTCGCGAGGGGGCACGGACGACTCTTGCTATGCTAGTGGATGGATTGGAGACGGGATGTTTTGGGCTTGGCGAATGAGAGGTTCGGTTGCTGGCATGGTAACTGTAGGGGTCTATTGCTGTACGAGTAGGAGCAGAGAGTTATCACCCCAGCAACCCAACCTCTCATTCACCAAGCCCAAAACATCCCACCTCCAACCCATCCCATATATAGTCTCTAAAATTTTGTCAATTTCTATATTCCTGAAGAAGCATATATTTCTATATCAATTTCTATATTCCTCTAGCCGAAACATGTCAAATAAATAACTTTATATCAAGGTATTACTTATAAGTCTATCATTTATAATAATCCAGTAATGGGAGACTCTTTGGTTTTGTTTCTGAAATCTACCACCAGAGTTTACGATGTGTCATTGAGAGTTGTTTTTACTTCCGGTTTCTCGCATGCCTGCTTTTTGAATAGGTAAAACTTGAGTAGTAACGTAGCAGCATCGATAAGTTATTAAAACAACAGCAAAATGAAAATAACGAATTAAAAAAATGAAAACGAAAACCTGAACTTGTCCGTGATTAAGCACAAGTTGAAAGAAAACTGAGCTAAATATCAGGAAACAAAATTGAATTAAAAGAAAGGTTAGTAAACCAGCTAAATAGTTTCTTTGTTATGATGTATGCATACTCTGACTTTTAAAAATAATTAAATTTAGAAGGATGCAATTTGATTAAATTAAATAACTTTCAACTAAATTTTTAATCAAATTTTAATCAATGATATTTGAATTTAAATTTATATTTTTTAAAATTTATAATAATAGTCTAAAATGCAATTACTCTAATACAGGTTACAACTATGGGTGCACCATGATTTAGATGCCAGCCTTATTTCAATGCAAGTTTGAAAATTTTAAAAAAATTTTTGAGAAATAATTCTCGACCATTTTTCAAACATGCATGTGAAAATCTTTCATTAAACCATGAATTAATTATATCTAATGAATTATTCATAATATTTTTATCCATTTTGTTGACTGGTAAAAATTCAGAATTTGAGAACATGAAGAGTGTCGTTTGAGGGGTATCAATCTTTGGTATAAGGATGGCATCTAAGTGATAGTCCACCCATATTGTAACCCGTATTAAAGCAATTGCATTTTAGACTATTATTATAAAATTTTAAAAAAATATAAATTAAAATTCAAATATCATTGATTAAAATTTGATTAAAAATTTAGTTGTAAGTTATTTAATTTAATTAAATCGCATCCTTCTAAAATATAATTATTTTTACAAAATTAAAGTATGCATACATCATAACAAAGAAATTCAGAGTTATCAGTCGCTAAAAAGCAGGTTATCCTCTTAAGCCCGGTAATCTATAAAACTTGAGCTTAAGATATCAGCTTACAGTATAGCGGCCCGGAAAACCAAATTTGCAAGTCTACTAATAACCAAAAATACAGATAATTCGGAATTTGCAGAAGAAATTACACTGAAAGTATATGCTGCTACTGCGTTAACATTTCGTTAATTTCCGTAAGTATTAACGAATCCTGAATTAGTATAAGCCTTGGTACGTATACCAATTCTTTAACTGGTTTACTAACCTTTCTTTTAATTCACTTTTGTTTCCTGATACTTTAGCTCCTTTTTCTTTCAACTTTTGCTTAATCACGGACAAGTTCAGGTTTTCCTTTTCATTTTTTGAATTCATTGTTTTCATTTTGTCGTTGTTTAATAACTCATCGATGCTGCTACGTTACTACTCAAGTTTTGCCTATTCAAAAAGCAGGCGACGCGAGAAACCGGAAGTAAAAACAACTCTCGATGACACAGCTTGCACTCTGGTGGTATATTTCAGAAACTAAAACAAAGAGTCTCTCATACAAGAACCACAACCATATTTATAACAGATGGACTGTACATTGATTCATTTTATTTTAATTATAATCAACATTAAAATTATTGGTTTTAGAGAGAGAAAAGCTAGAAAGCAGTGTGTCTCAAAACTCCATGTATAAACTTTGAGAGAAGGTAGAGACCATCGTGCTGAACCATATTCACATAGGAAAGTATTACCTATGGCTTACTCATTAAGGCTTGACACGTCGTACGTAAAACATGCATTGCTATACGAATGCTGAGTTGGCATATATGCACCTCGTGTTACGTACCAGGAAAGGTAGCCAATCAGAACTTGTGTGACCGTAGAACCTTAAGAGCAGCATCCTTGCAAATGGTCGGAACTTTGAACACCTCTTGTGAAACCGTATTCCATATCTCCAGCTGTTGTACTGTTAAGTTTCACCTAATAAAGCCCTTCCCACTGTTTCCTCTGCCAGTGGTGCCAACTTAGCAAATATTCCGCTAAATAGAGCAGATTTAACACCAAATTTAACAAATTCAATTTCATTTGTACAATTGAATCCAATTGATTTTGACGGATTTTTTTTTTTAGCTCAGTTTCAGTAGGGAAATTTTTTTGAGTTGGCAAGACTGATTCTTGCTGTGTCATCGTGTCTATCTCTTGCAGGTGGTGTTTCTAGTGACGCTTTCTATGTGAATAAGGTTCAGTCCGATGTTCTCTATTTCTCCTCAAAGTTTATACATGGAGTTTTGTGACACACTGCATAATGTAAAGATACCATTATGTAACCGATGAAAAGATGGGGGTTCCATTACCTTACAATAGATTCACGATGTTTATCCCAACGTCCCAGGCCTGTAGGATAGAGGCTAATGGCAGGTCCTCCTTCCCAAAATGTCCATGCAGGGTAAATGATATCCCAGTAACTAAAAGTCTTATTAAAGGAAGAAAAAATAAATAAATAAAAAATATTTTAATGGATTTGGTCCCTAGTGATGGATCAGTTATGATCTAAAAGATTCACTTTTTCTACAAATACAGTAAAATCTTCCTTTCTTCCTCCAAAGTTGATCTCCCCAAAAAAGTCAATGAGCATATCAGTTTACACTATATGATCAAAGGAGTTGGGACACCCCTGTGAATACCTACCGTAATTGTGGGACTGGACTGGGCCCGCTCATCAAGGTGGACGGAAACCTCAATGCTGATGGATATAGGACCATTCTGGATAACGGGGCACTTCCAGCACTGTGGGAACACTTCGGTGACGGGCCGTTTCTCTTCCAGCACGACAATGTGCCTTCTCACAAAGCAAGAACCATATCTGACAGGTTTGACGAGATGCGGGTTGAAGAACTGGATTGGCCCGCCCAGAGTCCTAATCTCAACCCCCATCAAACATCTTTGGGACAAATTGGAACGACGTGTGAGATCCAGGATGGTTCGCCCTGCATCTGTCCAGGAACTGAACACGACACTCCTCGAGGAGTGGAGGTCAATACCTGTGGACACATATCGTAAACTTGTGGACAGTATGCCATGTAGGGTGGAGGCATACTGATAGCAGCTCGGGGTGGTCCTACACACTACTGATTGAAGCTTTTTGCAGCTTTACAGTAGAGCAACAGGTGTCCCAACTCCTTTGATCATGTAGTGTATCTCAGGTATGCACGATTATCCCAGCTGAATACCTTATAATAGGTATGATGCTGCCCTGATGTTAATTCTTTACGACATTTCCACCATTTAACTTTGACTTCAAGATTTTTCCGCACGCTACAGTCATTGAAATTATTATATCTCTTGTTTCAATGGCGGGAGTGATGTCTTGCACAGTCTTATATGCCATATTTTAAGACCTTTTGTATTAGTGCATTGAACAAGGTAGCAAACTCATCTCTCAGTATACATTTTGCTAGTTTGTCATTCATGATATCGTTTCAGACAATCCTCCAAGCACAATCTCTGCTACGGAATAAAAGCAAAACACTCCAAAATAGTGAAGCCTTAAAGATACACAGTATTTGTTTTTGTTAGCCAATACAATGTACCCAAGATGAAAACTTTAATGTGTGACTCATATAAACTATTCTCACATTGCTGTTTATATTACTGCTGTAACAAGGATCAAGGCAGCTGTTCGTGTTTAGCTATAGTCCAGAAAATTACAGATTTCATTATTATTTGTTCAAAGAAACTGTAACTACAGTAGAACCTCAATAAATTTAATCTCAAGGGAAGAACAAAATGCTTCAATTTATCGAGGTCAAGTTAAATAAAATTCGAATAATAGATGCTTTGTGAGATTTGACTAACTGGATGGAAATGCAACAATGCAAATTATTTTAATGAAAATAGAAATTCATTTATGTAATACATAATCACGTACTGTATCTAAAAAGCTAATTAGAATTTTAAAAAAATAAAAATAAAAAAAAAAGTTTGCAATTTTTGTCTGCTTCATGGCATGAGGCATCTGCAAGTCTATTTCGCTTTCAACTGCAAAAAGGATAGTAAACGCATTATCTGTAGCACCTTTTCAAAGTAATTTGCAACGTGGCAATAGCACCTCTTGCCTATTCAGCCAATACTGTTGTTTTCATTGTCCTGTGGTTGACTGACTGATTCAACAATTTCAGTATCTGTTTATGTATGAAAACAAACCAGAACCGCTTATAGAACATTTAACATCAATTCGATTTATACAGGTCCAGATTGACAACAAAAATTCGATTTATATAGGCTAACTTTCCTCCAAAAAAATTTGATTTATGGAGGTTCTATTACTTCAATTTAGGGAGGAATTCGATTTATCGAGGTTCAGCTGTAGTAATGTTAAATGTTCACAAAGCATTAAATCTCTTACCTTACTAAATGAAAGGACTGGGAGTTTTTTCCAATGCTTTGGACTCTGTGGCCAATCTCGAGTATTGAGGATGAATTCCATGTCTGGTAACCATGGGATTAACTGGCGAAGGAAATATTCAACACCACTGCATCTTGGAATCAAATATATAAAATTAAAAGCTCAATATGTAATTTCATTTTATACAAATTCATTCCATTTTAAAATAAAATAGTGATATACTCTTAGATAATTATTTAAAAATAGAAAAAAAATTAATAAATAAACCCACAGGTCTTAATTTTAATATTTAGGGTGGTATCGGGGCTTAAGATCAAGGTAAGGAAGGTTTGTTCCTCGAATACCGGTATCCACATTTAATGTCTATCATTATTATCAAAATTGCAAGATTTCGAGGTATTAGGGGATACCTCTACTTAACATTTAAGGTGGCTTTTCACTAACCTCAAGGGGTTCCTTGTAAATCTCATACTGTTGAATTATATTTACTTTAACGAACGTGTTACAAAGTGATTTTAACACGAAAGATATCACTGTCTTCGGTTTCGAGAAACTGGCAATTTAAAACATTCATTTAAATGGATTCAATATAGGGATAAGTTCAAATGAAGATGTGGGGAGGAGAGAAGGGAAAATGCTATGGTGACATTCAGGCCATGCGCATAAAGTATGCCTTAACTTTGCTATCTTAAAAAATATGCATATACTTGTATATGTATTTTAACATTCATGCTATTATAAATTGTTACTATTTTATACAAAACAAACTTTATTACTTTATTTAAGAGATAGAGGCACCAAACGTGTGGTGTATTTGGATTTAAAGAAACGGCAAAAAACGGAAACTGTTCATCAATTTAAATGAAAACAAAGGTTGAACATTTTTTATAAACATTTATTGTACAAACTACTGTTTTGGCGGTAGGTAGCCAAGTGAAAGTCCGTATACTGAAAGTCCCATCCAACAGGAATTTGAAATTGGCAGGCAAGCCAGGCTGCGACTCCCCGTCACAGATTGCAGGTGAGAGAAACATGGTGACTGCCCTTACATCATCCATGTTCGAAGTGCAGCGTTCTGTGGTGCGTTTCTTATGGGCACAGGGCAAGACACCAATGGCAATTCACACAGAGATGCAGCTGGTGCATGGGGACAACGTTCTGAGCCACCAAGCCATTGGGAATTGGTGCCAGCGATTTATGGCCGGTCGCACAAGCATCTCAGATGACCTATGGATGCCTGTCAGAATCCAAGTCATTGACAAGGCCATAAAGAAGGACAGCCACATCCATCTGCAAACATGTTAGGCATATTCCACAGCACGGATTTTGATATTGTGCATATGAAGTTGTGCGAGTGATTGAAAGCACAGCCGACAACATTCTACAGTCCGTCCCGAAAGTTTATAGACATCAATACAATACATGTATCAAAGGAACAAAAAGAAATACGACTGAGTTCAGATAGGTTTATTATTAAACGCATACAACTTGTATTTAACCAAAACAGAAATGACAATAAACTTACATTAGCGTATTGTTATAGCAAATAAATGAAAAGAGCACTGTCCCAAAAATATATAGAATGCATGGGAATCTCAAATTTACAAGAAAACACTTGGTTCTCAAAAGCATATCGATTTTCCGTTGTTTCGTATGACATCGTATACACGATTCTCCATAGAAAGAATCAAAGTTTGCAACATTTTAGGATCTAAATTGTACCAAGCATACTCAATTGATGTCTTGAGTTCATTGATAGACGAATATTGACGTCCATTGGCATAAACTTCCCGAGATAAAATGCTCCACACGTTCTCAATGGGATTCAGGTCAGGACTCATCAGTGGCCAGTCAAGAACAGATACATTTTTCTGTTTAGATAGTCTTTTGTAGCATTGGATGTATGGATGGATGCGTTATCGTGCTGAAAAATCCAATTCTTTCCTCCCAAAATTTCACCGAACGGAATCAAATGACTTTGTAGTGTCTCTATGTACTTTTCTGAGTTTTGTTGTCCATCTAAATATGCTAAGAACGCTTGACAATTATATGAAAAGGCCATCCACATCATCACCGATCCACCACCTTGTTGCCTACTAAAAATGTTCAGGGCTCTTTCCTTAAATCATGCCAGTAGCTTGCATATCCATCAGGACCATTCAGATTCCATTTCTTTTCATCACTGAACAGCACACTCAGCCATTTATCACCATATGACATGTGCTGACGAGCCCACTGCGACCTCTTCTTTTGGTGAAGCTTTGTGAGTGGCGGTTTACGTCTCATTTTTTGTGAATAAGGTACCCAGCTTCTTTAATACGTCTGTGAACTGTATTCTTTGATATATGCAAATGTGAACTAACAGTGATGTTACGTACGGGCATTTTCAGGGAAGAAGCCATGCTCAGTCTATCATCAAGAGAGCTTGTCACACGTGGTCCTCCTGAACGATGTTTTGGTTGGTGTGGCTCTCTACGAGCTAGAACTCGGTAAATAATACTTTTAGAACCGTTTAACGCATTGGAAATGTCATGAACAGATTCACCCTGCAATTTTAAGCTGAATATTCTGGCAACCTCATCTGTTGTTAGCTGGGAAGCTCTAGGCATTTCGTTGATGAGTAAAATGTCGCTCTTGAGCCATTTCACAACATATTTATACACCCCAAACCTTGCATCATCACTAAATATTTACATATTCCATAAAATTATGTTGTTCTATAAACTTTTGGGACACAGCATTTTCAATGGTTTATCATAAACATTTTCAATGCTTTTCTGAAAAGTAAAATTTTTGTCATGTTTGCGTATTATCAACTTGCACACGCTTTCATTCAAAACCCAAAAACTTTCCATGACATTATTGACGTCATAGTGACGTAATCAGCAAAACATTGATGTCTATAAACTTTTGGGACGGACTGTAATTGGATCCTAAAATTGGTGTCACGCTGGGACAAATGCATCAATGTTGTTGGCAGATAGGTCGAAAAATAACCGATGGACTGAGGCTCATATGCACCTGCTGTGGTTGATCTCGTTCAATAAACTTCGTGTACGACGTTCGTGCAACTTGCTTATTGATTTGCCCTTGTACAACCATAATAATGAAAACCCAGTTAACATTCTAAATATCTTCAACAATTTTGACAAGCATTTACAAGTCACATTAGAGGAAGAAAGTAATGGAATAATCAATTACTAGAAGAGTAAAAATCAAAAAAATTTTCATCTACTGTAATAATGTTGAGCACAATAGTCTCTATGCACATTAATAGACAGGGTGTCCCAAATTGATGTATACACTCTTTGAAACATTATAACTCGGCAACGAAATGAGATAGAAATATAAGGTTTGTTGTATTTTATTCCTTAAACTTCCTTAAGCCCGTACATGTTCAAAACGTCCACCTTCTGTCACAGTACACTACCAACATCGAAGTCGAACAGAGCGATATACCGACTGGATTGTAGCTATGGAATGTCATGGATGGAATGTTCAATCTGATCTCTTAATTCCATCAGTGTTTGTGGGTTCAATTCAAAATATCTAAAGATCTCTTAATCTAATCAAATACTTCATTTATTTTTCCAGAATATCTCTAATCCCACAAATTAGCAACTTTTTGCTCATTCATAAATAGACTTAATAATTATTCTCTTGACAAACTCATTAAAGATATAGTACAGTCAACCGTTGACAGCGAGATCCCTGAGTGGCCAGTCTACTGATAGAAATGGGTGAGTAGGGACGGGAAGGAGTTGGATGCTTTTCGCTTATGTGAAGTGAGTTACAGAAAAACAATTCCTCTCCCTTCCCCTTCCCACCATTTTCATCAATGGACTGGCCACTTGAGAGGGTCTTGATCTCAACAGTTGATTGTAATATCTAACAACTACAATCTATCAACCTAAACAAATCACCAAGTATATTAAAAATTACAATCCATGGACTACATTCACTATTTTGGACTCCAAACACTTAATAACCAAAATTTTCAAATCAAAAAAACAAACATTGTTTACAAAATTTCCAATGCTAATGAAACATTCCCGCTAAAAGTAATAATGAAAAAAGCAGCATTTATAAATTAACGTGTACCACATGTGAAAGATTTTATGTAGGTTATACAAAAAGAACATTTTCAATTGGATACATGTACAAGAAATACCTCAACGCAATAAAACAGACCAACGACAAATTCAACTTTGCTAAACATATCATTCAAGCCGATTATCAGTACAATAAAAAGCAAATTTTAAAATCAACTAACGATTACAGCCCAATTGATATAGCCGAAAACACTGAAATCTTTATAGCAAAAACTAATCAAAACAACTTGCTTCTAAATTATCAAGAAGATTTAGAAACGGATGCACTTTTACACCAAAATAAAAATATTCTATTGTAAACAAATTATTCATCTATATTTATTCCCTCTTTCTCTTTTCTTTGTTTCTTTTCTTGTTCTTTTTATACTTTATTTTAATATCATATATCTAAATTTAATAACCAATATTGTGTATATAAAAATAATTATCATTGTTATACCTTTATCATTGATTATCATCTCTGAAAATTATATCTATATTGTCAATATGCTATTTAATCTTTAAACTTCAGAGTAATTATACCCTGATGGCACTGTAGGTGTTACATCAAAACAAGGTTGAGTCTATTTGCTAATGAAACAGTCATCCGCCTTCTAATATGTTTATTTACTGAGTTTTTATTAACGGTTTAGGTTCAGTTTACGGTTTTATCTTTTTAAAGTACGATAAATAGCAAAAATAGTTTTCATAACAATTATTTAAAATTATTTGAAATAATTTATTTAACTTGGAAGCAAACTTCTCCTGTGTGCAGCATTTCCGATTTAGTCCTAAAAATCGCTACTGCCAGTTAATTTTTCAGTTCTTTTGATTTAACTTGTCAGTGGCTTTTCTGATTTACATTTGGCATAATATCGCATTGGGGACGAGGATGATTCCACCATTGTAAGTATGAACATGAACAAGAGAAATTACAAAGAAGAAGTGCAAAAAATTCACAAGCGTTTTTTTTTTTTAAATAAACATTTTATATATCTTTAAGAAAAATCAATAGAAACTGATAAAATGCAATAATCAATTATTTATATGTTGCAAAATAAGTTTTTCTTTTGTAAAATAAATTTTTTGGAACAGTTTTTTTTAATGCGCATTAATTCCAGTTTAAAAAAGGTTGGGTTTAGACACAGGAACTCTTCCAGCCCTATCCCATTAGGGTGAGTCAGGTTTTTTAAATGATAATAATGACAGCTGAAACGATTGTCTCTTTATATATTCTATTGCTAAATACACCAACAAACTTTCTGTTACTGAGACTCTATACTTCTTTTAATAGGATATTTAAGAACTATAAAAATGAGAACTAAATGGTTAGCTATATTTTTATGTAAAAATTTCTTCCTAAACATAAAACAAAAGGAATTGTAAGCCATCCAAAGCAAAAGATATCACCGTTTACTTCCTACTTTCTCAACAAATATATGAGGTCTGTTCAAAAAATAATCAAACTTTCTTAACTATGCGGCAACGGATTGTCATAGCGACGAATGGTTGACAGCACTGCAACTGTCATATCAGTCTGCGTAAAGGACTATTTACGAGTTTTTACATGTTGTTTAGTTTCCAAGTTATTGCCTGTCTGACTGTCAAAAAAGTAATCAACAGATGCTGGATTTATGCTCCAAGTAATTAATTAAGACTGAAAAATGAAAGTAGAAAAATTTCACAACTGGGAATCAAACCAGAGAACATGAGCATCCAGCTCACTTGTGGTCCCCGGTTCCATCCCAGGTTGTAGAATTTTTTCTTTGTTTTTCAATCTTAGTTAATGCTGACTGTGATTAGCCAGCAGTCAGTTAGAAGGGGGATATGCCTCCTATGGTTCTGGAGACCCATCATGAAAGTTTACAGTGGTTTTCCACTCAAAAATCCATACTACAGCCGAACTTTGTTAATATGCATTTTGTGTGACCAAGTAAAAAATACGTATTATGAGAGTATAAAATACAGTTCGCTGAAAATCCCAATATTGTTAAGAAATAAGCTTACGACTATTGAATGTTACCGTACTTTACGGTAATAATGCCGCGGCGTATCTATTAAAAAAGTTATAAAAAATGCCTGTGTGGCTTAACTATCGTTGCGGTGTAACTACCGTTTTTTTTTTCCTAGCAGCATGACAACAACGATTTCAGAAAACTGATACTGCTTCAATGTGATGCAGTTGCATTTCGTCCTGGTGAAAATCAAACAAAATTAGCGCATAATATACATTACAGTACCTTAATTTTCCTGTGTATACAATGTACAGTTCATTATTTATTACATTTATTCACTTTTCATTTGAATTTCCCGTCACCACTTTATCGCATCGAAATAATGTTGAAGTTCCCTTCATGGGTTGAGAAGTTACATTCGTATTTTTTTTTGGCAACGGGAAATTCAAATGAAAAGTCGCATAATGAACTTCAAACGAAATTAGCGTATAATATACATCACAGAGCTTTAATTACCCTGTCTTTACAATGTAAGGTGCGTCTCAAAAGTTTAAAGAAACATGTTTTTGTTGAAAAAAAAAGACTACTGAAGATACAGTCGGGTGCATAAAGGTTTTGACCTAAGTCAAAATTGTTCGGCTTCCTTACAATACTTCAACTCAATGAGGTTACTTTTTCCAGGTATCTAGGCGAGCACGCTTACTACAGAACGATTCCATTAAGTTTTTGCTTAGCATCGGGGGAAGGCAGGTTTTACGTCACGTGCTCAACTATGTTGACAAAAAGATTATTTTGGCTGTTCTGATGAGAATTTTTGTTTTATTAATAATCAGCTAATCTATTTGGTTAATAGTGTAACATAAATGGTGCACAGTATCGATATAATTATATGCGTGATAAAGAGATAAGCTGATGTAGTGCTCGTTATTATGTGATGCGGAAGTGATTTACAGGTGTACGTGGAAGCTATTTTCTTTTGACTGCTTGAAAGGTTACAAGTCTCATTTTTTGTATATTTTATGTATATAAAATAATCAACGACAATTATGCCAAAACTATCCGATATTTTTTTTTAAATTTATTATATAACTAGATGGATCCCGTCAAAATTTGACGGAGAACAACCCATCTTATTATTAATCCCCATCTCATTAATTAAAAAATAATAAAATAAAAAATTGTCAGAGCCTAAATATCTCATTATCCACAAAGAATAAGAAATGAGTTAATATATAAAATCAAAATAGCTTTAAACTAAATTTCTCTGAAAGTATTAAACTGAGACAAAGTGTCAGTGGATAAAGTGATCAGTTTTTAAAGCTCTTTCTAAAGAACATTTAACATAACATTTTCAGAGTTTTTCAGTAGTCACAAGGAAACGTCATAAAATGATCAAGGCAGGATCTTCTTTCTGCAAATCTTCAGTTTATTTAATTCAAAACAATGATTGAATATTGTCTCATTACAACAATCCCTGGCTCCTGATGGATTGTCGTAACTTTCTTTGTTGGCTTCAGATGCCCATGCGCAAAAGTGCCAATTTTGCTCTTACAAAAAATGCTTTGCGTTTTAATATATAGGATTATATATTTTAATAGTAGAGAATATTAAATGATTTGAACAAAAGATGATTTTTGTAAAAGTAACGGTGGTATGAATTAGTGTAGTATATTTTATTAAAAACTAAAATATAGAATAAAGCATGCCATGACAATTAACATGAAAAGTTTTTTAAACCCTCAAATAAACAAATCAAATTGCACACTAGGATGAAAAAAATTTAATCTGTTTATGGTGTTTAAAACACCGTTTAAAACTTAGACGATGTCAAAAACGCGAAAATGAACAAAAAAAAATGTCTATCCATATCGGATTCGAACTCTGCTATTAGAGGCAGTAGGCAGAGACTTTAACAGCCGCTATCGCTTATTATTGTCAGGAGAGAGCCCGTGACGAGCACATCCCAGGCGTATACCTGCTACCCTATTTTCATTAAGAAGGGACAGGTCCATTCTAATCTGCCATGACTTTCAGTACAAGTACCTGATTATGCAACCAATCAACATCCGCTAAGCTCAGCCCCTACGGAGCAGGTAAAAACCTTTTTGCACCCGACTGTACATACAAATGTTTTAATTACTAGCTGTACAAAGCACTTAAAAGAAATTCCTGAAAATATTATTCACAAAAACATAACAGAAATAAAAATTTTCAACAAAATGGAATTTTGCATGTCTCAAAAGTTTAAAGAAGACTGAAAAAAACATTGCATGAATTATACAATGGCTTAAATTGAATGACCATTTGCCTTGATTGTTTCAAATACTCTGTTCGGCATTGAGTTTATGAGGTTGAACAATGTTTCTGGTCTTACATTGTACCATGCATCTTCAATTGCTCTTTTCAATTCATCAGTGGAAGAAAATTGACGTCCGCCGGCATAAACTGCATGAGACATGATCCCCCATAGATTCCCTATGGGGATCAAGTCTGGGCTTCTTGGGGGCCACGTCATAACATGAATATTTTGTTTTCTGAACCATTCCATTTTTGATCGTGAAGTATGGATGCTGGCACACGAATTCCGGGCCACACAAATGATCACAGACGGGCAATAGATACGAATGTAACCTTCATCTGTTCTTGATATTACATTATTTCACTTTTCATTTGAATTTCCCGTCGCCAAAAAAAAATACGAATGTAACGAAATTTTAGGTGGGGGAGGGGGGTCCGGACAAACTCGAACTCCCATCGGAGAAAATTCTCCTTCTGGATTGTTTACATCCATAATGTTTATTCTTTTTTATTTATTATATGTGGTGTTCGATATAAGAAAAGCATTGATTTAAAAACAACATACAAAAATTAATTCAATATCCAAAGAGTGAATTTGTTCATCCACAAGTTGGAGAGGGTTTTGTCCCGATGAAATTACAGTGTAATATACATTAATTATTTTGCATATACAGTACCAGTTCATTACACAATAAACTAATTCACTTTTATTTGAATTTAATACAAAAATAACTCCTCCCAAAGATCGCTACTTCAAATAGAGACCATCTGCTTCCAAACTGCTTCGAACTACTGTCCTGATGAAATTCACAACGAAATTACCGTGTGTTATAAATTAATTATACAGCATATACAGTGTCCAGTTCATCAATAAATTAATTCCCTTTTCATTTGAATTTCCCATCGCAAAAAAAAAAAAAAATAAGAATGTAACTTCTCAACCCATGAAGGGCAACTCAACATTATTTCGATGTGATAAAGTGGCGACGGGAAATTCAAATGAAACGTGAATAAATGTAATAAATAATGAAATGTACATTGTATATAAGGAAAATTAAGGTACTGTAATGTATATTATGCGCTAATTTCGTTTGATTTTCATCAGGACGGAATGTAACTGCTTCACATCGAAGCAGTATCAGTTTTCTGAAATCGCTGTTGTCATGATTGTATAGTCAACCAAAGGAAATAATCCACACGAGTTTAAAACTTAATATTACATTTCATGCTAATGTGTTGTTTTAATAGCTTTTTTAATTACAATTATTTAAATTTAATAATATTTAAATTTAATAATATTAATAATGTTAACTCTAAATGTAATATTAAATTATTAAAAATAAAATAATATTGAAACGGTAAAACTTAAGAGTAAAATTCAAGTGTGGATTATTTCCCTTTGATGACTGTACATCGCAGAGTTGCTTGTTAACCATACAAAACTATTGCTGACGATAATGATGAAAATAAATAAAATGAAGAGGAATATTTGACTTTTGTTTTTCATTCCGATTTTGAAGGTTTCTCTTAAATTAAGCCAATTCGTTTTACTTGTCTATCATAAAGGGGGAGGGGGTGTGGCTTAACTATCGCTGTGGCGTAACTACCGGGTTTTTTTTGGTTTTTTTAATAATACGTTTTTTATCAATGCGCCTTATCCAACGCTGCGGCATTATTACCGTAAATTACGGTATATATAATTTTCACGTATCTATCTAATTTTTTGGGAGGAGAAAAACTCTGTTATTGAAGTCTGTCTACATGAGCATATATAGCTGTTAGAAATTACATTCCTTAGAGTGGAACATTAATTAGTACACACTTTGTTTTGTATAAACATAAAAGGTGTACAGACTGGTAAATATAAACTCTCTTGTTATTTGCTTTTGGTTTCCCTTTTTGCTGAAAAGGTGAAAAAAACAATTCTTGAACTTGCTATCAGCTGATCAAATAATCACATTTATTATGAAAATTAAAAAGTTAATGTACTTTTTTTTTATCCTGCTTTATCTAATATACAAATAAAATTAACAGATTAACAGAATTAGCCATCTTGACATTTCTTCTTAAAAAGCTGAAAAGTATCATAAATTATACCTCTGTTAATTCAATTAATGGCCGACGGCCCGAGTTGTCGCAACACTCCTTACAGGCACACTATATCTCAAGCACAACAAAGTTTGTATATATTAATGGACAACTGTATGTCGCTTGCTCTTGCGTCACCAGCCCTGACTCTCTATTAATTTTGGATTCCGAAGGTAAAACAACGAACGTTGTTTATAGTGAAACTTTTTCATAATTATTTGGCCTTCACATTAATTCTATGCAACCATAAAATGTCATAGTCATAATTTAATTTTTCCTTCCTGATCTCGATTTATTTGGGGCTGTGTCTTAATATAAAAGGGAAATGGCCCTCACTGACTAACATGAAATCTCGGGAAATAAGAAATCTATACTTGAAGGCGATTTTATCTATTCCGACTTTAACGTGGACGAAGTCGTGGGCAGCAGCTAGTTTTCTATAGGACGTAAAATTTCTATAAAGCTAACAAAAAATATCTGAACTACTTACTATGTATTCGTCATGATACATGAAGATTTGCTAAGAAATCACTGTTTGTGCAAAATTTTCAAGGCCATGATTATACAACTAATAACTGAGTCAGGCTTTATATATGATAAATATCAACTCTACTATTTTCAAGAATGAGGAGAGGCTACACTACTACACTAGCCATATGTTTCATAGTTTTCCAGTTTTACTGGAGTAATTTGATTCACAAAAACTACAAATTATTAACTAGGCAAGCCAATTTATTTATATATTAGCAATAAATATCTAAAATAAAATTTAGAAACGTAAGCAATTTATTAAAAACTTTGAACAGAAAAAAACCATCAAATCCTTAATTTTCCTTGTCAAGATGTAGAATTCAGATTGTAGATGTTCAAAATAATACATCATCACATAGAACATGCGATAATTTTATGTTAGCATTCTACTGAAGTTATAGGAATTACAGTTTCCAAAACAGTCTTCCCCCACTTTACGAATGTAATGTCTGTCTCAAAAACCCTTCTTAAAATCAATTTTTACATGTTTGAACATCTAATTATCATTGATTTAAAAGGGGAAAATTTTAAGCTTTCTGACTTCCCAAAAATGACACATAATAAAAATATATTTTAATAATAATAATTCCAATTTTAACTGCATATCATTCACTATGCCTTTAAAAGTTAATGCAAGTTATCACAAACGGCATGTATTTTTTCACACTTTTAATTAACTCATCAACAAGTAAATCTGTATGGTACAAATCTTGAAATCAATATTAAACTAACTTTTCCGACAAGCTAGACAGCTCAAATTTGGTACATATACTCAGTGCCGATGACAAAGCATGTTAACAGAATTTTTTTTTATGGTTCAAATGATTCGCATTCTAATGGTACTACTTTATTATTACGAATTGCCCAATTGCTACAACAAATAATTCGTTATGACAAGGGATGGATGAATCTGTTGTTTATTGTTGCAAATTTAACCATTATTGCTGCTGGCTTGAAGCATGCATGCAATATGATGGCATCCACTGAACGTTTTTTCGTTTGTTGTAAACAATGAAGGTTGGATTGTCGGCTCACATTTGATGACATAAGTCAGCAGGCTTTGTTTTTTAGGTGGCGTTGCTGCAGCCAATGAAAAAGGCAGGCCGCGGCACTTAAAAGTCACCTGACCATTGTAGTCTGAGAAACAATATTTTTTTCAAAATTTTATTACAAGAGATATTTCAAAACTTACTGAAAGTGTGGTTTGAAAACAATCCTTTCTCTTCTGAATATTATTTTTTATCCTCACATAACTCATAATAGTGGATGCCTTAATTATAGATGCTTTGTCATTTAGAGGCTTCGTGACAGTGACAGAATTTGAACAAATCCTTTGAACAATTCAGAGAGAAGAGATTTAATTATTGGCAGCCAAAAATATCAAGTTAAATTTTCATTCAGAAGTGTTGAGTTTCAATTATATGGCATATCCTGGCAAACCTGCCTGTTTATCAGAATCTCAATTTGAATAAACATATCAATTTACTTCATATTTAATCTTCATTTGATTTGACTTTTCTAGCACATTAAAAAACACCTTTTACATAATAAACAAGAACAGGAAATAAAACGAAACAAACTTTTATACAGAAATAACAACGAAACATACAAAACAAAAATTAAAATTCAATGTAAACAATGAACACATGCCTTGACTGTAACTGTGGAGATGGCTACAGCAAGTCTCCCAAGTGCAATGCACAAGCTTTCCAATCAGACTGGCGGTGAGAATTCATCTGTATTCTTCATAGCTGCGAAGAAGCTATTCGTAAACGAAAAGCGCATTAAGTACAGTTCCTCATAAACGTAAATATTCGTAAATCAAACATTCGTATCTCGAGGGGGTGACTGTAATCTCAAATTCTAACACCTGCTTATAGTATAACAATAACTATTAATATTCAATGGTAAAAAAAATAAATAAATTTATTTTTGGCATCAGATCTAATAAGAAAACA
>JAHWFO010041365.1:1697365-1737232 GCA_023313115.1 Rhysida immarginata | reverse complement strand
ATTTATTTTTGGCATCAGATCTAATAAGAAAACATTTCAGCAAACATACGAGTGAACTCAATTTCCTTTTTTTATTTTCGGCAGAGGATGCCACAAACTTTTGAATTTCAAGCATAGTCCAAGTAAAATTAAACTCCCCTCTTTATCTTTTTTTTTTTTTTATTTTTTTTATTTTTTAATATCAGTTTCAAACCTTAAAGGTTTATAAATAACAGTATTTAAGAATTTTTTAATTGCATGCATACTTTTTATTCAATTAATTTCATTTATGCCGAGGGCCATAATTAATATTAAATTTCTTCAAAATAAATATGTATAGTTGGACAATTTATTTTGAAATTAAATCTTTATAACATTTCGTTCGCTTTTATTTCGACGTTTATTTTAATAACAGTTTTTTTCCTTTAAAAAGTTGTCCAAATTTAAGTGTTTCTATGCATAAACTTTCAAAAAATTTATGCTCTATCCCATATTCTAAAAAAATTCACTCTTATTTGAAATTAATAATAATTTTTTTTTACAGGACAAATGTACTTCAAACAACTTCCAGAAATGGCCTTCTGGAACAAGATACAGGCTAGTATCATCTTACTTCATTGCTCTCCAGAAGTCTTTTTTGACTGGACTAATTTCAATGAACATCTGGCCAAATAAACATGAGATTTTATAAAATTGCACAATGGATTTTTTTGTTTTCCTGGTTATTTCTTCATTCTATCCGGCTGATAAACATTTCTGGGAGAACAGCAGCCTTGTAAACTTCATTATTGATGCACCATCAACACTACTGAAAATAGGAACTTCGCTGTTTTGTTGCTCCTAATGTTTGCCAATAACAACAAAATGGCCAATTTCTTGTTAAACAGAACGTAGGCATATGGTCTTGATCAAGATATTTTTCATGTCTATAAAAAGACTGCATAGCAAGAGAACAATTGAGACACACGAAATAAAAATATTATGCTTGAATACCACAACAAATTTCTGATAGGCTGAAAAATCATCAGAGCATGTCTTTGTTATGTACAGAAATACAGTCTAACCCCGCTATAATGAACCCCCAGATATAATGAATAAAATGCTTGGGCCAGTCCAATTTCCTATAAATAAAATGATCATTTCATAAAGCTATAATGAACCACCAAACATGAAAATCAGATACAACGAACTTAATTGACACCCTCGGCTGAATTTTTTTTTTTAATATTTTCGAAAAACTTACAAAAAAAAAAAAAAAAAAAAAAATACTGTACCGGTACGTTACTCTTACTGATCTTTTATCTCCATCCCTCACCCTATCTTTCTTCGTTATTCACCCACAAAAGCCAAGTTTTTGGAATTCGTCATCACTGGTCATTGGAGCAGGACAGGTCTCTGACGAAATGACCTTCCTTATTAGCTTTCCATAATGTAATATTTCTCTTCTTCATACAATGCTAATGCTGGAAAAAAAACTTGGCAAATGTGAAATGGAGCTTTTCCAAACAACTGACAATGATGCTGTTGCATGCAAAGAACCATTAGTCTATTTATGTGTAAAATGCACATTCATAACACTAGCCAAAACACTTTTTGAATCGAAGACCAAAGATAGTGCTCTTAGAAGTAATTGGTATGTGGAATTCAAATCTGCTTTTAGATTTTTTCTATCACATTTCAAGTTATGCACATAGAGAGAGCAATGTTAAAGTATCCATATTTTGGGGCTGCAAGAAAATTTTTCAGGTCCCAAACACTGAATAATTTAAAAATGTTTCATTGAAAAACATTGTACATGCTAGAAAATTTTTTATGGCATATTTGAAATTAATTTATTAAAATACTAGAAATAAACGTGTTTTTTTTTTTTTTTAAAGTTATAAAAAAAATTTGTAAAATCTTGACAAGTTTAATTATAAATATATATATTTTGGAGAACGATATGTACTTCAAGGGAAGGGTCTGAACCATGATGGTTATTCCATTTATCCATTTTTGTTATCAGATAAGATATACCAAATCCCTGGATATAGTGAACCAAAACTTCGGTCCCTTGAAGTTCATTATAGCAGGTTCGACTGTAACTGTGAATTTTCAATCATTGTGCCTAAAGAATCCCAAAACATCAAACTTGTATGCAGAGGCAGATTTAGACTTGATGAGGCCCTAAGCTATATGAAGCCCATACCATGTTAAATTAAGATTGTGAGGCCCTACAGAAGAGGCCCTACAGAAGAGGCCTACAGATTGTGAGGCCCTAAGCTTATTTAGCTTATACGTAAATCCGCCCCTGCTTGGATGATACAAAAATTAACATTCAATGATACAAAAATTAATGGAGATGCATTTTTAAGAATTTATTGGTTCAAACGTTTCAGAAGGCAGAGTGGATTTGAGACATGGCCATCATAGTAGAAAACTAAAAATTGCCTCTAACACAAATATACCGGACAAGTAACTGTACCAAGCATTGTAATTTAATTTACAAAAGACTACTGATACATAATATAATGTTACGCAACCTACAAAGCAGAGATTACTTTTACACTGGAGTGTCAAAAGATCATATAATTAGAAAAGTTTTTTGAACATGATTTTTTGAAAATCATATATTTTAACTTGATCATACAATCACATAAAAAATTTAAATAAATAGAAAATATCTATTGTTGTATTCACATATTTACCTAGATGGGAACATACATTCTGGATCACGGTAGAGTGTGTGATTAATTATTTGGTAGTGTGTTCCTCGAGATTTTGACTCCTCAATCATCTGTAATGTGATCCCAGTTTCAATCCACCCATTCAAATCAGCATGGATTAAACTGTTAAAATGGTATTTGTCATGAGATTTAATATTTGCATTCTGTAAAAACGTTTTATATAAATCTTGGTTCATGTAGATTGGCTGTAAAACTGAACTTCCTTGCAAAAATCTGGTATACAGGGTGTATCTATACATTTGTAACAAATGATAGGAGGCGACTCCTGGGATCAAAACGAGAAAGAACGTCCCTATGAACATCTATCCTGTAAAGCATTATTACTGAGTTACATGCGACAGCATTACTGGATGTACATTGAGCACATAACATGAATTGGTCAAGTTTCCACCATGAACAGTAATGCATGCGTGGCAATGCCTCAACATGGACTGGTGAAGCCACTTGAAGATAACTGCATCCTGTCAAAACAGCTACAAAGGCGTTATTGATACCTCTTTCAGATCTTTGATGTCATTAACTGGAATAGCCTACACCACAGATAAAAAGTCCGGTGGATTAGGATGAAGAGACTGGGTAGGCCAATGCACTGTCAAAAATGCTCCTGATGACGTGAATGAAAACGAGTGACATCTGTGTACATATGCATATAATTCAGTAACAATGCTTTGTAGGACATATGTTTATAAGGACATTCTTTCATGTTTTGATCCCAGACCAAATGTTCAATATTTAGACCATAATAAATTTCACAAGAATGTATTAATGAATTTCGTCAATTGATGATATTCTTAAAACCAAAAGTGGAGATACTGGAAAAAATTTAATACTTTCGTTTTCAGGCTTCTTGTTATTTGTTTGTAATGCATTGGTCGAGTTTCAACCAATACCATTACAAACTGCAGCCGGAAGCCTGAAAACTTAAACTGACTCCTCCAGCTCCTCCAGTTTCTGTCTCAGAAATACTGTCAATAATCAAAATTAAAAACCTGAACTACAAATATGCATTTCTTAAAGAAATGTGCATAACATTTTTTTTAAATACTTAGGCATTATCATTTAATTTTCTAAAATAAAAAGTATTATTTTAGAGAACAATAATTTTATCAACTAATCTATATATATAAAGAAGGATGTTTGTTTGTGGGTTTGTTTGTTTTTTATACAAATCTACAGTTTTATTCCGATCTTGATGAAATTTTACATACTTGACCTTCAAAGCATGAGGAAGGTCACTGTCTACCTTAGATTTCGGAAAAATAATAAATATCGATATTCATGGTTATGGCAAGGCATATTAATGAGAAATATCTCATGACCAACAATGCGTGGCAAAGTTTGTACAACAATAGGTATCAACAATGGTATCAGCACACAATTCACAAACACACTGCATGGACCAACAATATATATCTCATGACCAACAATGCAAGGAAAAGTTTGTGCAACAATAGGCCCATCGTGTTCGCATCAACAATGGTATCAACGCACAATTCACCAATAACAATGAGCACAAAATGATGTGCAATGTTAAAGCAATCTTTCCAAGAATTATAACAATGAACATAAAATGATGATGCAATATGGATAAGTTTCAATTTGTAACAATGCATAGAATTCCTGGTATTCAGGCTTTTCTTAGAAAAGAGAGTTCTTAGTACTTAACAATTTCTTGAAAATCTTTAAAAATGATCAGTAACTGGAGATAATGGAGAGTTAGCAGACTACTGAGAAAGAGTGGAAAGACGACAGAGGAAGCACTCATTTAGCTCCGTGCTGTATTGAGCAAATGGGAAGCAAGTAAATAGAAGAATCGGAGACCACTACACTACATGGCCAAGTTTTTCTTCAAGACATCGAGAGAAGAAAGGGAATTGCAACAACATCAAGTGTACATCTGAAGTAAGATTACGTGAGTAAGAAATTATTTAGACTAGCAGTGGCATCCTTGGAGAGGTCCAGCCATTGTGAGCCTTTAAAAAAATTTTTTCGAATTTTCATTAAGAATTTTTCCTGTATTAATTCTAAGCGTTTTCATGTGTTTATTTTTAACATATTGCAAAATTTAATTTAATTTTTTTAGATTGTTCTGTTTACCTACAAGTGTAATTATCCCGGGCAACGCCGGGTACCTTTGCTAGTTAAACATAAAATTTAACTCTTCTCATTTTTCATAGGCAGCACAGGGTTTTACAACCATTCTACATGGATTTGGATGCATGAAGTAGCAACAGTGTTCTTACTCAGTATAACAACTGCAGTTGGTGGCTTCACATGGTTCATAGTTTTTGAGAGCAGAACTGATTTTCTCTGTGATATGAATCCATTTTTGATTCCGATTTATTTCTGGAAAAATAAAAAAATACAGATTAATAATAAAATGTACTTTGGGATCCACTAAGATGATCTCAAGTTTTGACACCGTAGATTCTAGACTTTGTATTACGTAAAGTGTCCAGTCCCATTATGATCACCAATTTGTAACCAGAATATGTACTTTTGGCATAGAAACCAGCCACTGTGGGAAGGAGTTGATAAGGTATGGAAAGTTTCTACAGGCTCTATGACCATGCAGACATCAACGGATCTCAGAGTTAATGTATGGCATATGATCCATTTGCCTGATGTGTCGATCGAGGTGATCCCTTAGATATTTGATTGGGCTCAGATCTAAGGTGTTTGATGGCCAGGATAGTGGTTTGAAGTTTTTGTTGTGTTCCTCTAATCACTCATGGACAATTCTATTAGTATGGCATGTCATACTATCTTGCTGATAAGTGCCACTTTTTTCAGTTACATATAACAAATGTGGGTGTACCTGATAAGCACTGTAAGGCAGTGGCGGTCATTTGTCAGATGTTTTGTATCACACATAATCTCCATGTTTTTACTTTATAATAAAGCAAAAATATAAATTTTCCAATGAAAAATGTGTTTTATTAAAAAATTAAAATGTCAGCTCATTTTGGGACACCCTTTATTTTTCCAGTCTTGATACCCTTTCTCTACTTTACAAAATGCTGCCACCCCTGGCACAAAAGCAATGGTGTGTTGGGACCAGATTGCACATGCACACTCTCAAACAACATGAAAGCTACATCTATCAAAAGCATAATTGTAAATATTCTCATAATTTGTGAAAGATTAGCCAACACTTTCTTAGAATAATTATTGAACAACAATCAATAACTTTTGAGAATATAGTCATTGTCGGGGACGTCATATGTGACATTAACATGCTGAAAGGAATTTGGGATGAGACTGACTACTGACTTGACATTGTCCAGGTGACTCGAGGGAGTCGCATAGAATCGAAAAATATTTGAGTTCTCCTGCATTTTAAACCCGGCCTGGTTAGTTTATGTTATAAAATAAATGCATAGTAAAATTTTGAAATGCCGGACATCATTTTGAATCACCCTGTACAAAATTTGATTTGAAAAATCGATAATTTAAAAACTACTCGTCAGAATGACCTAATATTTTAGCAGAACAATCATGAGGCAATGGAATTTTGTTTGGCGAAGGAAAAAAAAATAGTTCCAAAATCTGCCGATAGATGGTGCTGGCAGGGTAATGTCGGGGGGAAAACCAAAAATGGATTCGTGAAACACAGGAATGTTGTTAGCCAAAAGGAAACAATAGAGTTCAGGCTTTGTGGGTACCTGAAGAATGTTGTTTACAGCGGATTGAGAATCTAGCAGACTTGAAGGCAAGCATCACACCACATCCATTGCATCAGTACAGATACCCTCCGATCTGTTGTGGAGCATGCCGTTTTGCGCTTCCAATTACAACGGAACAAGGCGGAGGACATATCGAACAACTTCTGCCTTAATCATCAGTAAGATGTTTGTTTCATGAAACTGATTTTTGGCATTATCATTGTTGTCGCTGTAAACACGTATTCTTGTCCTTTCACTAATAAATTTTTCGTAAACCCCTGAACTCTATTGTTTCCTTTTGGCTAACAACATTCCTGTGTTTCACGAATCCATTTTTGGTTTTCCCCCCGATATTACCCTGCCAGCGCCATCTACCGGCAGATTTTGGAACTATTATTTTCCCTTCGCTAAACAAAATTCCATTGCCTCACGATTGTTCTGCTAAAATATCAGGTCATTCTGACGAGTAGTTTTCAAATTAATGATTTTTGAAATCGTAACTTTAATTATAATCACCCTGTATTTATATATTATATTTATCGATGACAGTTATCGCAAAATGCCCAACCCTAGTCTGTATTTCATATTTGTCTTTGATGAGAAATTGCCCTATATTAACTTTGCTGCCTAAGGCAGGTATATCCACCAGAAAATTTCATTACCTTTACCTGCAAGATAAGGATTTCCCCCACTGGTTTAAAAAAAAAAATTTATAAAGCAAACACTTTTCCGCAATATAATACAGTAATTCCTCGTTATCCGTGAGAGTTTGGTTCCAGAAAACCCCCATATATATTAAATTTGTGGATAACGGGACTAAAGCCTTATGAGAAAACAGTTGTTAAGGGATGTCAAGTTACCAGTTGACTCAAAAGCAACTGGTATTTATTTTTATCATGATGGCCTCTTCATTTTTCTTTATTGGGTGAACAGTAGATTCATCTACTCCAAATATTCGGCCAACATCAGTTAACATGTCTAGAATTTTCAACTCTTTTTCGAGTGACAAAACCTTTCTTACTCGTTTTGCACAAAATGGATTGTCACTGTTTTTCTTTTTCAAAGCCATGATAAGCTGTGCCAACGATACGCGTTTGCAAACAGAAGTTTCATAAAATGCCACGGACACTGTTTACTTGTACTGAATATATTTTCACACGTGACCAGAGGGGGGATTTCTTAAAAGACAGGAAACGAAGAGAGGAGCCCCAATGAAAATAGGTCAAGACAGATATGCAAATTTCCCATCGTATAAGAAGGGGAGGGTGTGCAAAAAATTTGAAGCAGATACAAAGGGATTACTGTATTTAATAACTATGGATTACTGCATTTTGGACGACTGTCCCCCTCATCACTGTGCATTGTTCGTAAGTTTAGGTTCGACCTTGAAGGAACGCAATTATTCCATTATGAAAATGTGAGTCAGGGTACTGTAGGGCAACAACTGTCTGAAGCCAAAATGAAGTTGCAGTTCCGTTGTTACAAAGAGTTCCTCTTCCAGTGTTCTCAACTACAAGTAACATACTGTCAAAACAGCTTGCTTTAATAATTATTTGGTTGAAGATCAATTTACTGTAAATACAATAGGACTGTAGTATACTAGCCCCCATTCTAGCAAAGGTCACGCTCCTTCAAGGTCAAACGGACAGTAATACCAATAACACAAAAATAATAGTGTTATGTGCATCTGTAATTATTAAATATAGTGTTCCCTCTATATAACGGGACTCTACATAACGCCAAATTTGTAACAGCAAGTCCATGTAACGAAGTTTAGAGAAAAAAAATTGTTATATGGACTTGCCATTATAAATTTGGCATTATGTAGAGTGCCGTTATATAGAGGGAGCTCTGTATTTATTGTGGAAAAGTGTTTCTTACATTTCTTTTAGTTTACTGCAGCAGTTCTCAACCAGTGATAATGCCTACCACTGGTAGTATGTAAGCGGTTAACTGGTGGTACAGTATTTGGAAAGGTTCGTTAGCAATGTTTTATTGGTTGTTTTGTTGTTATTCGAGTGGTATGCGGTTGCTAAAAATTTTGTTTTAGTGGTGTGCAGTTGTTAAAATTTTTTTTAGTGGCACGTGGTTGTGAAAAGGTTGAGAACTGTTGGTTTACTATACTGTTTATGGTGACCTTTATTATTCATTTAAAAATTTTCTTGTTGCGAGAAGTGGACAATTTCATCATATCGGGAATGACCGTGAAATTTTTTACACAGTGAAAGGGTTAATATATATTTTTATTCTAAGTGGAAGCAAGTCAAAAGTTTGTGTACATTTTAATGGAGTTCCACTTTTCATGTACGTGCAGCCAAACACATCAAAGTAAGGCCCTGAATATATACAGTATTTTGCCCTTGGTGCTGCAAAGAAGAAGCAAAATACAGAGTTGGCACTACCTTGGGGCTTATAAATTCTGATGATTTTTGTAAATCAGAGATGCAGAGCAGGTGACAACTGTCTGTGTACAGATAGATCCTAAAACGAAACTCAAATAGGGGCCAATCTAAATAACGCATGCAGAACGGGATATTAGAACCCCTTTTAGAATCTACAAATGTCATTTTCACATAAATGCTTCGGTTAAATTGAACTATCTGCACAAATCGCGAGATGACTTATTCCGCAAACTGAATTGTCGCGATTCCTGTAACCGGCCGGGGGGAAACCAACTGCCCCCTGTAACCAAATAGGTTGGGGTATATATCAATTATTTGCCCCCGGAGGGGGACGTCGTAGACAGAACGCCGAAGGCGTTCGAGTAACGGAAAACAGTGACCGGCGAGGCCCGCAGGGCCGAGAGTGGTACGGAAAACACTGGCCAGCGAGGCCCGCAGGGCCGAGAGTGAGACTTGCGTTTGCGATTTGACTCGCGATTTGTGCAGATAGTTCAATTTAACCAATGCTTCTAATATATTACTCCTCGATATGTCTTATTCGCGGAAAAATATTATATATTGCATAAATAAATAAAAATCGACGGAGATAAATGCAACATAATAAGTTGTTGATGTATTATACCAGAGCGCACTACGCATTTTTCAATGATCTCATTTAAAAGTTCATCACATTTAATTTAAAAGTTCGTTGTGAGTAAGTCATATAATCGTAAAAACGAGGTGATAAAACTGAACTTCATTTACCTCTCTTGTATTTGTTGTCATTTGTAGTTGGATGACAGTTTCCTTGTTGTTCACAAACACCATCCTCGCTAAAAATTTCACGGAAAACAATTATAACTGCAAATAAGAATTGACAAATTGCATAGCGCATCTTAATATTATAAAAAAAGTCTTGAACTTGAAAGAATATTAGCGATTCATTTGAAACCAAAACAACAAAACGCCGACCATGTGCAAGGCAAACGAGTCGCAATAAATGCGATTTCTCTCAATAGATGGCGGGAAAACGAAGAGACTCTCGTGAGTTGAGTTTCTTTCTCTCATTCTACTTTTTCCATGATGAAAGTTTCGTCTTTCGCATTTCATGTGGAGACATTTCTTTGTTCTATTTTGTCCTTTTTCTTTTTTGCCTTTTTCTTTCTTATTTTAAAAAGATATTGAGCTTATCACAGAAAAATCTGTAAAATTTCGTAGAGTTGTTAAAGTGGAAAACTTAGTAACGGCCGCCAAATTCCTTCAAAGATGAAATAATAATAATAACTAGGAAGCCATCAATTTCATTTGCTGGCAAGTTGGAGCGGAGTTCAGGCTTTAAACTAATTTAATATGGATTAATCATTTAATAATTTATTATATTCAACCTTTATAATTACAAGTACAACCTTATTTCAATTTAATGGAATATTCCAAACGATGTTGGTTTTCCAAGTGTCATGTTCAAATCTCACCAAAAGTTTGAAGTTTTATAATTGATGGCATAAATCAATTTATTGCCCCTTATTCCAGCATTATCCCCAATAAATATGATTAAGATAACTCTCTTTTTCTGGCTGTCACCCCTTTTTGAATGCAAAGTGGTCGTTTCAAATTAATGGATTACTGCAAAAATCATTTCACAAATTAATGGAATAGTTTTATTGAAAATATTTGTAAACTTACAACCATTGGGTGTTTTTGTACATTGAACACCCAACATGAAAAGAAACAATAATTTTACCTCCCCTGAAACACTTGGCATTTATTAATAGGCTGTTGGACCACCTTTGGCTTCATATAGAGCCTTCACTTTTCTAGGCATTAATTGAATTAGTGACTCACACTGCACAGGAGAAATCGCGTCTCAGATTTTCATCAGCATGCTTTATATGCGTCTTTAGTTCTTGGTCGGCCAGCAGTAATGCTCTTCTTTACTATTGCCCAAAGTTTTTCAATGGGGTTGAGATCAGGCGAGTTGCCTGGCCACATCAACACACTCATCTGATGGCTTTCCAACCATTCCTTGGTTGATCTGGATGCGTGGGCGGGGGCCAAATCCTGTTGGAAGATGTAATCGTCATCAGGAAAGAGCTTCTCCTGCTGGAATTGCTTCTCCAAGATTGCTTTATAGAACACGGAATTCATTTTTGAGTTGATAAAACTGTTTATCAAACACCATTAGCACTCATGCAGCCCCACACCATTACACTTGCCGAATATTTCACTGATCGTTTCAGGCAAGATGCATGGGTACTTTCATCCTTTTCGCGCCATACACGTGGCCTTTGATCACCAAACGTCATGGAGAACTTCGATTCATCCGAAAAAATCACTTTACTCCAATCATCATAAGTCCGATGCCGTCGCTCTTTCAACCATTCATATCTCTTCTTTTGTGCAGCAATTAGATGAGGCTTGATTTTTGGCACACGCGACCGAAATCCGAGTTCTCTCAATCTCTTCTTCATGTAGTGGTACCGGATACTTGAGTCCCACAACTTCTTCAGATCCCCGATACTTTGAATCTGTTGTTCATTGCCAGATTCTTCAATGTCTGGTTGTCTCGCCATGTTTTCTTTCGTTTTCGGCCACATTTCTTCCGTTAGCTTTGCGTTGGCTTATAGTTTTTAAAATTTTTAACAATTTTTGAAACAGCACTTTGAATAAATCCAATCTAAAATACTATTTGGACCTGGGTATTCCCAGCCAAATGCATTCCAAAAATGCGCTCTTTTTGTTTCTCTGAGAGAACATGTTTCTTCGCAATTGAATGAAGCAATGTGTATACGTACTGAAAACGAACACCAGAATACGTGCAACAACGTTTTCGAACTTTTCAAGAGGATGGAAATGGAATATTCAGACTTTTCCATTATTATGAAACGGCGCTCGCAGTATTCCATTAATTTGAAACGACCACTTTGCATTCAAAAAGCGGTGGCAGGCAGAGAAAAAGAGTTAATTTTATTCATATTTCTTGAGGATAATGCTGAAATAAGGGACAATAAATTGATTTATGCCCCAAATTATAAAACTCCAAAGTTTTGGTGAGATTTGAACCTGAAACTTGTTAAATCAACATCGTTTGGAATCTTTCTTTAAATTGAAATGAAGTTGTATGTTCATTTTAATTGACTTACTTATTGAAGCATAAAATGTAAATATCAGTGTAAATTCAGGTAAATAGGGCAAGGGCAAAATAACAAAACCTTAGACCACTTCCACGCCACCTATATTGAATTGAAGATGTTTATTTCAAACGTAATAGGCGATTATCAATGCTTTCCAAGTCAATTATTGTTTGTTTTCTAGTTCTTTGTTGGTGGTAATCGACTTCAAGCGATTCCAATTAAATTCTTTGACAATCAATATGCCTACCAATGACTTGACCCGTGAAAAAGCCACATAAGACATTCCATAAGCAAAGTCTCACTTGCCAATATCAATACACGCTTTTTGAAGCGACATGCTTTGTGATTTGTGAATTTATATGGCATATGCAACATGAAGTGGAATTTATTTTCGTGTGCATGCCACATTTGAATTTTTGAAGTTAACGAGAACGGGGGAAATGGGAATTGACCCATCATAAAGTGTTGGTCCGGTGTATTTTTCAAACTTTACCAACACGCACAAAAGCAAACAGTTTGGTATCGCGTTGTCGATACTCGGTGTACAGACGATGTCCATCACTTCACTAAAGTTCCGTTGCACAATCCTTTTAACGTCCATAGGTTTAAACGGAGCATTACCTTGCAACCTTTTGCCAACTGCAGATAAGAAGGGAGACCGTGTACTTCGTCAGATGATGCCTCCCGAGCAGTGTTTTTATTGTGTTTAGCAGCAGTGAATGTAACAGGTACATCTAAGTTACGAAGGCATGATTCGTTGTGTTCCGAAATTTCGTTATTGCGAGACAACAATGTAATGGCGTTAGAAAAACGGGCTTTCTCGTTAAGATTGTAATTTACAAATCAAGATTTTAACAGAAGAAAGTCACCCTCACACACTTCACCAATTGCGAGACGATTGAGTAGTTCACGAAAAGGTGCCTCGTTTTCACCTACTTGACGCATAATTGTTGTTAAATGAAATAGTTTTTTCAGTTGTTGGTAGACCAATTTTCCTTGAACAGCAAAAGTAGACTATGAATTCGGTTGCTTATGCATAGGTGTATGACCAACAAGAAGCAGCTGATTAAAGTCGCTCAAAAGCAGCAATGCATATACGCCAAAAATTTCATGTTGTTTTTCTAGGTTTCCTTGCGCAGTCGGTTGTTTATTTTGCCCAGCAAATTCAGTCCAAGCATTGAGAATTCGTCAACAACAATTAGCTTTACTGACTGCATTGACGAAATTCGCATTCGGCTTCACCACATAGCACGGAAATGACGGACCTCATCACGGGGCTCAACCAGAACGTTTATTACTCTTCAACGACATCACATATGTCCGTTTTTTTAATACAAACCACCTTCAGGCACCACACTAAGTATGTGCGAGATTTGGCTATTTTTGGTTTAGTGGTTTTGACGTGATGACGTTACAATGGTGACTGATAAGGGAGCTACGCCAACACCTAAAGAGAAAGCCTCTGCACGGAAACGTCATACATTGTTACATCATCATAGTAGTGCATTGTTATTCGTATTTCTACCAATAATAAGCCCCGAATTTGCACTACTATGATGATGTAACAATGTATGACGGTTTCCGTGCAAAGGCTTTCTCTTTAGGAGGTGTTGGCTACGCTCGCTTTAAAGATAAAACAAAAGAACTTTTTAAGCATACAATTTTCACTTTAAAAAGTACATTAAAGAGTAAAAAATGACTTTTGGTGCCTATTTAATATTAAATTTTAAATTTTAAAATCAAAATACTACTAATAAAATAAAAAAATAATTTCTCTTATTTTATTCTTTTTAGTCTTTATTTTTAAAATAAAAAACATGCTTTTACATAACTAAAAAAACAAATTAAAAAAAGCAAAAAAAAACAAAAAAAAACAAACAAACAAAAAAAAAACATACGCATTACTGTAAAATATATTTTAATGCATATACGTCTATTGTACCGTGTTTATAGACTAAAGGAACTTCACCGTTATTAGAATAGGTTACTGCAGTCCCTATCAGCTCCATGAAAAGGCATGAAAAAAAATTTTTAAAAATGAAAAAAATCTTTTATAACTCAAAATTGGCTCATCAGAGCCAAACAATTTATTTACAAAAATTATTCGTTTCTATGAGAGGAATCCATTCGAATGTCGAGTTTATTGACTTGGTTCCCAGACATGAATGCTTCAGATATTTTTTCATTCTCCAATAAGGCTTAACCAATTTTCATGAATAAAACATCAATGCACATATGAAGTAATTTTCTAAGTACACATATATATATGCATTAATTCTATAATGTTAGGAGGGGATTTAGAGAAGGGGGCGTGCATTAATAACTCCAAAATAGATCATTAGAGCCAAACAATTTATTTACAAAAGTTATTCGTCTGAAAATCTGAAAATCTCGAATTTATTGATTTTGGTTCGCTAGTGTGAACATTACAGCTATTCTAAAAATGTTAATAACTCCAATTAACCAATTATCATAAAGAATTCTTCAAGACACAGTTTATGGTATCCTCTAAAAGTGTATGAATTTGGTTCTGCTATTTAGCTGCACAAAATTGATCACAAAATACATGTATTGTAACGCTCCGGTTTTTTTTCCTGCTTAGGACAGCAGATAGCTTTTTGATTAGAGAGTATTTTCACTAATCTGGAAAGTCTAGCGAGTAAAATGGTTTATTCTCCGACTAGCAAGCTTTCATTTTTGTCAAATTTTAGTTAATTTTGTGTGCCCGCAAAAAAAAAAAGAACTCTTGTTCGAGGGATTGTTTCGTAAACCAAAAATTTTTTTTAAAGATCTTTGGTTATCTTACCTGTGCTTTTCCCTCTTCTGGAACCAATATAAAAATTCCGATTTAGCTTCGTTCCCTTTAATAGGAGGTTAATGTGACCCCCTCCGGTGTAATTATAAATCAAAGGGCTCACATAACGCGTTCTAATGCGTTTCGCTCGAAGAGTTAGTACTGTCATAACTTCATTTAGAAGTAAACACTAATGAATTTTTTTTTAGTCTGGCCAGACAAACTTAGTTAGGAATATTTGTTTAAAGACAGTCGCTCGTAGAGGTAAGGTTTATATTGAAAAGGGAAAATGTATGAATTCGCCTAAATGCGATTTGTTTTTTTTTTTTAGTGAAGCTAAAAACGAATTGGAAATTCATTGGTCTCCTCTGAGTTTATTGCGAGGTTCTCGAGATTAGATGCGTGGATTTATTGATAATGACTATCATGAAAGGTTGAGTGTCAATTTTATATTTTAAATAAAAAAAAAAATAATAATAATGACCGTTGCTATGGTTTTGAGTTGACACAATTCAACTTTAATATTTCTTTCTTCTTTGTTTCATTTAGATATTGCGGTCGAATGATACTCTAATTAATTTATTTTTTTTTTTAAATAAAGCATAGCTCTTTGTTCTTTGAGATATTTTTGAAATTAACAATGGTTTAAAATTAGTTAGGTTTAGAAAGTTCGTTTGGTAAACAATCATTTACGTCAGTTCCTTTCTTTTCTCGAGCTCCTGGTTGTTTAAAAGATAAGAAATTTTTTTTCGAATTCCGCGTTGTCTGCTCGTGAGGTTTTTTTAATGACGTGTTGTCTCGAGCGACTCGAGCGTTTTGAAAAATAATATTTTTTTTTTAGGTGATTAGTCAATCTTGCAGAAGCGACGAGATGGTAACGATTATGGGATTGTAGTTCCAGACAGGCGAGTTGGCCTTAGCCCTCATGCCACACCAATAGAATCCCGTTAAGGCATGATTAGTCGTTTCTCGTTCTAAGTTCACTTGACTTCTTCAAGATGGTTCCTAAAACCCTTGTTCTAATTTCGCTCAGGTTCATTGCGATCCAGAGGATCCGTGGACCACTATCGGTCATGTATATGCCGCTGTCTTGCGTGTGGGTTACGGAGATTGGAACCATACCACATACGTTTCTCTAAGATGATTCCCGTTTCTTTCTCTTACGCCATGACTGCCGTTGTCGTTAGCTGATCCAGCCAGAATTCCTATGAACTATTTTCTACAACGCCCGGACCTGTCCGAGAATCTTTTTCTGCGCAAGATGATCATGACGAGGTGTATTCCTTCCGATAGTCTCCCACCTTCGATTACCTTTCTCCGCTGCGTTGTTGACTTTCCGTGATTGTTAGGCCTCCTTGATTTTACTTACCCATTGAATCTGTTGGAATGAGACTCTTACTTCGGAACTGTTTCTACTGCCTGGTAATAACCCGACATTGTGACTTCAGGCCAGAAGTTTTCTTTTTGATTTTTCCCGTTTGGATTTGACCGAATGAGTTATTTTTTTTTTTTACTATTATTTGTTTTATTCTCACTCATTAAAAAAAAAAATGTATTTTTTTTTCGCTAACTATTTTACAGTAATCTAGGTGAATCTTTCTTCCTCGTCGCTTGGGATTTCTCCTTTTTGTTTCTCACGCAACTATTTCCCTCCCTTCTATGTTGTAGTGTCTTATATTGTTGCTGTGTATTTGTTAATCGTTTTTTCCTCCGTGTTTTTCCATGTGACGAGGTAAGCTTCTTTAATTTTGTTTAACCTTATAATTCCACTTTAAGTTTTTAACGTAATTCAATTAAATCTTATTTACACTTATTTACCTATCGCTCTGAATTTTTAATTTATTTTTTTTTGTTTTCCGAATTCTTTTTTGTCAAACTTTAAGTAAATCTTTCTTCGGGAGTCTCTTCCTGGATCAAGAACTTTGACCTGTATTCGTCTTCAACTGTGTCCAGCGTATTTTTTTTTCCTTCTCATCCTAGTCAACTTCTCCTAATCTAACTCATACAGCCAGTGACTTTGATTTTGATCAATTACTTGCCCTTGATTTTCCTTTTTCATCTATAAATCATTATATATTTATATTTTTTTTTTTTAGTTCCAAGCGTTTGTTAGATTTGATGTTTGTTTAGGATCGCAACCGATTATTATATCGTCAACCCCTTCAGTAACTTTCTTCAGCTCAGGAAGTCCTCCTCGAATCATTCCACCTCTTTTTGACGCATTATCGTTCCTGATGTAAAGAGTAGTAGTCAACAATCTTCTTGTGAAAACCACCCAATTCTTTTGTAATATCTATTTCTTTGTTATTATCATATTCTAAAAAAAAAGAAAAGGAAAGAAAATAGCAACAAATGCGCTTGGAATTACGTTTTTGACGCTAATGCATTTATAAACTTTACTGTAAGTCAGTCAATAAAAAATTCTGACCGGGGGTTCGTCATTTTAGTGGTCCCAATTTTTGAACTTTAAAAGTAAAATTATAATCATTTATAACCAACAGTAAACTTAATTTAAGTTTTTTTTTTTCTTATTTTTATCTAAGAGTCAGAATAGTTTCTTTTTAAACAAAGGTAAGGGATCAAAGATCCTGTTTCCGTAGCCGTGCGTGTCATTGTGGCACGCAACAGTATGTATACGTACAGAGGGTTTTTGTTTTTTTTCCGAACATGTCATAAACTAAATCCGAATATCTGCAGTTTTAACATTTGAATAAATTTTTTGAACTCAGTTTTTGAAAATTTGATGTTTTATTTCATATAGCTCAATAATTGCCACTGTATTAATGGAATGTTAAAAGAATTTTGTTTGCTTATAAATTCATTGTTGCTGCACGCTTTGTACTGTATTATAAGATATTAGAAAAAGTCCATTAGCTATTGTAACCATCTAAAGTAAGAAACTATTATCAAAAACCATTGTTAGCTATTTAAAAAATTCAAAGAATTTCAGTTAATACAAAACTACTGAAGATGTCCGAAAGGACGAAAATTAACTAGTTAATAAAAATAATGTATTGGATGTTTTTCTAATATCTTATTGTTTGCTTATGTTGAGAAATTAAAAATCTAATTATTATGAAATAAATAAGTTTACTATATTTTCATTTCGTAATTAATATAATTTCCCCCATGAAAACTGTTCATTCGTTTATTAAAAGTTGAATTATATAAGCTTAGGCTATGGTGCGAGTAGAGCCAAACGATTGCAGCTTTGTAATGGCAAGTTCGCGCGAATGGTTCAATGAATCATCGTCCTTTTATTCTGTGTACAGGGTGGGCATAGTCTTTACCTGATAAAGAAAATTAATTAAAAATATAAACTGTCGGATACTTACGATTTTTTGTATTATCTCCATCTCATCAAAAGGTTTTTAAATTGCTGATATGGTAGGAGCCAAAGCGATGTAGGTGGCGCTAACGTTGGTCATATTGAAAATGGCGTCAATGAGAGAAAGCTCAATGCGTTCTGAGGACCAACCCCGGGTAATTTACGTCCGCCACATTGGGCATTATCAGTGCGTGAATTCCTCGATTCAACGTTTCCCAACCGATGGTTTGGAAGAGGGTCCTACAGCATGGCCCCCACGTTTTCCGGACATAACACTATTAGACTTTTTCTTGTGGGAATATGTTAAGGATAAAGTGTTTGCTACAACGGTCCCCGGTGTGAACACTTAAAGGCAAGAATAACGGATGAGATATTGATGGTAATAAACAGTGCTCGCGAATACGTGGCTAGAAATTGAATATCGTCTAGATGTTATCAGAAAGGTTTTTTTTGTTTTTTTTTAAATTTTCTTTTCAGGTAAAACTTTATGTTCAGCCCCCTCAGCTATCTCCCCCCCCCTTACGACTCCTGCGTACGGCCATGCCGGCATGTGTATAATCAAATGACTATAACCAGATTATAACATGAAAAAATCCAATTATTTATTTATCAAAACCAAACTCAATTTATTTTCTTATTACATATTATGCAAAATTAAAAGCAAAACCGTTAGACCCTTTTGAGCTCTTGGCTAGACTTTTAATCAGAAAAAAAATTACCAATGAAAAATTACCAATGAAAAATTACCAAAATACCCAATTATCCAATATGACCATGGGAATTACTTAATGAATGAATTTAATGAATTTAATTTAATTTAATACTGTATAGCTCTAGGAATATTTTTTGTTAGTGTATACACTAAATATTTATTCGTTAAGAATGCTGAATATGTTTACAGAGATGGAATTGGAAATCAAAACGTCTAATTCCCTATTATGTTTCAGGTTTTGGGGCATTGGATTCATCAGCCACTTTGGGTGGAGAAATGACTGGTTTGCAGAGCCGAACAAATTTATTAGGATCGTAGAACTTTGGTCTTATCTTCATTTCCACGCACATTATAGAACCTGGTACTCCTACCCAATTTATTCCATCGGGTTGTCTTTCTTCACCAATTTCGTAAACTCCATTCAAGTTCGAGCGCTCGCATCCAGTGGCGCTGTGCCACCACCCTCCATTCCTCGTCTCGGGGCAACTGTCAGCCTCGGTATTGCGGTCCTTAGTAACAAAAATAGCGTTGTTGTGAGGGGATAAACCGTCGCCTATGAAGATATAAGAAAAATATAAAAAGTAAAGTCGAAATATCTGAGAGACTATGTATTCAATTAAAATGCTAAAAGGTTAAAAAACATTTGGAAGGAGGAATATTGGCAATCAAATGAAACGGTCTGATATTACTTATGAAAATTTAAACATTAGTCTATAAACGCGATTAAGGAATTTGCCTGTACCGTGTTCTAGATATTCGATGGTGGGCTTTTTGTAACGTCGTCTTATAAGCTTATCATTCTTCATGTTCATCCTCCTTGTTCGCGTTGGATATTCTCCTCTATGTACACCCTTTTCCCCATTTTGTCAGAAGTAAACTTGCAGATGTGAGTTTACATAGTTCGGACGATGTAATTTCACTACACTTACTATACATTAAACTATACGAAGAGGCAAGAAATGCAACCTAAGTCTAGCACGAAACGGGCATTGTTTATGCTTATTACGAATAGGTCCATAGACAGGAATAACACATTGAAAAATGCCGTCGGACTTTCCAGTGAGAAAGCAGTGAGTGATGAGGTTCAAAACCTCAACGAGAAAACGGAGAGCCATTAGTTGCTTTCAACGACTATTGTTAGCTCCTTGTAATTATTAAATCTTCTGGCAATTTACCCAGAGGTGATCTTCAACTGGCCAAGATGCACCAGTTACCATCGACGTTACTTTGGGGGCACATCTGTCTGGACAAGCTCAGAAGCTACAGGGAGATGTTCAAATCTAGGCAGACAAATCAAGTAAGTGGTGAGCTACTCGAGTTTTAATGGCATATCTTAGGTTATGCATTTAGATAGTTAAGACAGAATATATTTTGTTTGTTCTTAATACACTCTTTGAGAGCGAAATTGCTTCGTTCAAATCAGGATCGGACGGGCATACAAATTAGTTGTCAGGTATGCTACAGCTTGTATAGATAGGGAACTATCACGCGAATGTTTCATCCATTATAAGCACGGGCTGAGTGCAGTGGAGTACCTACCGACGTTGTAGTTTGACTTAGGGGAGCACAATCATAAATAGCTCCAGACCTCGAAAAGTGAAGAGGTTGATCGATTTTTTTTTTAAATGGGATGGTTTTGGTAACCTGTAGCTAAGTTTGTAGGTTGCAGTTACGGAGGTTGACATCATTAGTGGCCGGCCAGGTGGCCGAGAGGGCTAGGGCGTAGGCTTTCTAGTTCTCGAGTCCGCCTGGTCGTGGGTTCGAATCCGGCCGTGGGCATGGATGTTTGTGTTTGTCCTGGGCTGCGTACAGATATAACTTGTGTAAAAGGCGCAAAATGATCTTAGTTGTCGACGCCATAAATTCTAATAAACCAACCTAAACCAACATCATTAGTGTACGTTGGCGTGATAGTGGAATTCGATATAAGATCAATTTATCTGTTGAAGATAGGTGTCATCTCCTTTCCGAATGAGGAGAGAAAAACTGCAACCCTAACCTTGAGATTTCTGATCGGAAAACTCAATATCAAATCATATCAAATTACAATAGGTAAGATCTTGCTGGGAATGACTAACAAATGCTTCAAAAATGCACACAAAATATGTGAAAAAGATAAATGCTTCACTTCAAGATCGCTGATTGCTATTTTAGGTTCTGTTATAATTAGATAACCACCATCAATCTCGTTACAAAAGTCCTGACTACTGATGTATGCTAATAATAAACACACACACGCCCACGTTTATTCGTTACTATTGGTGGAGGTAAGGGCCTCAGAACACTACAAAATCCCCGGGGGGGGGGGGTGATAATTCTGTTGAGATAGCACTGAGCCAGATTGGTCGGCGTGGTGCCATGGAATGATCTCTGAGATAACCCATTCTCACATATGTCGAATTCTTTCTGTGGGGATACTTGAGACAACACCTTGTACGGTTTCTGATGAACTTCAGTAGTTCAGTAAATGAAGGATATCTTTTGTTTCGAATAAATGTTCATTACTGGAAAAATTTAAGATTAAGAACTATAGAGCAAACTTGCCTGCACTGCCACTGTATCCGCTGATTACCAATTTATAATCTTCTCCCCCGGAACCAACATAGAAATCTTCGTAGTGAGCTTGTACGTAATCGCCGCTTTTTAATTTTAAAGCCACTCGCAACGTATATGTTTCTCTAGCGGTAATAGCGTGTATTATGTCATTACCTGTTTAAAAAAAAAAAGAACGATTAACAAAACTAGGCATATGCATGTCATCGATTTCCTAAATAGGATTGCAAACCACATTCTTTACAATCAAAAATATTAATAACCGAAAGAAATATAATTTGAACAAACAAATCCAAATAAGCAATCGAGTAAATTCGGTACAATGGCCAGGAATTTCAAGACCTGATACAAAGATCATTTTAGAGCTATCAAGTATGAAAATATTCAGGATATGTTCATATCACCAATTCTAGACATGGAGAGATCTAGATCTGGCAAAATGGAAAGATGGGTGAACATACAAGCTGTTTCAAAAACAGTTTTGCAATTTTGAAAGAGTGTGTAGTCAATCCTTTGAAATGTTATAACGTTGCGTAAAGATCAAGTAGTGCTCAAGTATCCAAAACTGCCAGCGCTCTTAGGCAGTTGAGATTAAGATAGATACTTCTTACGCTGTGTGTTTTGATTTGCAGAAACCCAGTGTCTACCCAATATCGCAATAACTTTCCCAGTGGTCCACAATTGACTCGCGACACAAGAATTTTATTGACACCAGATATTCTGTGCGCCATTCAAAAGTCATCCGGTCTCTGAAGTGTTTCTGACGCTGCCGTGGAATAGTTTGGGGCAGCTTCGTGGGAAGTCCACAAAAGTCAACTCTGCAACAAGTATTATGAAAACGTATACACTTAAAGGCATAAGAAATTTCTGTGATTCCACTGTTCATTCTATAATAGAAAAATAGGGCGCAGAAATAGTTCGAATCAGTTGTTTCTTCGAACACGTAGAGGAATGATTATCGAAGTAGACCTATCTGGTTATACAAAATGAGTCAAACAATAAGCCAAAGATCATCAACGTGAAACGTCATTTTGTATAGTGCTAATACATAGCGGCCAATACAATGAATGATTCACGCTATACCCTTATATGATGATCTAGTTTGAGTGCGGAGAACGATGTCTACCAGAATAATGTTGTCCAAACATTTATGTTCGGCGATAATGCGATGTTCAGCTCTTGTTTCTCATGGTTTGGTCTTGGTCCTATGATTCCTAGATGGAACCATGAACATCCAACGCTATATGGGCATCCTGAACAATTATGCGGTGCAACTTAGCGAAGGGGCATTTGTCTCTGGCCGTTTGTCTAATGTACTTTGCACAAAGTTCGATCTGTTGCCGCCAGATTTGAAGACATGAGCGTATAATTACTGGTTTGACCAGCTTAGAGCCCCGACCTGAATCCAATGGAATGGATTTAGAATGCCGAGTGTGAAACTTGAGAGGCATTCAAAACACGTCATCAATTGGACGAAACTTTAAAGGAGGAGTGGGCGAGAGCACTTCTGCAGGCTGTCGCTACAGGTAAAAGCAGCACTTACTAGATATAAGATATACTGTAAATAAAGTAAGCGTTCATCTTTGATCATTCAGCATTATTAACAATCTTAATGTTAATTCTTTCGGTTAATTGTTATTATTAATGGGTAGAGTTGTATAATAATGGAGATGATTTACCGAGCCAAAATTCAGCTGTCAAATTCCCAAATCCTTTAGAGAATGTCGAATATGAACGTTCAAATTTTAGAGGCGATTTATATTTTCCTCTCCTCTGAATAAGCTAGGGAAATTTTGAATATAAAAATAAATAGTGATTATAATGAATACAAGTTAATGTTAGTTTCTTAATTCAGTTTAAATCATAATAAGTGTTATTAAAAATTAATCGTTTTACAGAGATTCTTGAATAAGTGTAGCGAAAATTGTCCGATTTCAAAAGATATGCATGATGTTAATGAATTTTGGCAACTATCTTTGGGAATATAAAGTATAGCCTATATTTTGTTAGAATTTGATGACAATTTGAATTTGAACCAAAAATAACTATTTTAATTTTTACTAATCAGTTTTAATCCGTAAAAAAATGAATTAATTGATGTCCATGACACCATCGGTTTAACGGTTTCATAACAATGGTGGCGAGTTCATTTGTAATTGGTAGGGGAGTTACTTGGAATAAGCTTAATGTAAATTTAAAACAATATTGAAAAAAATTATAAAACTAACCGTGGATATAAGAAAGATGTCATATAATCTCATATGTAGATTATAACTAAAAATAATAAAAACGAAAAAAATGAAAATTCATTGAGCCGTATTTGAACCGGTAGGCTAAGGTCACTGTATTATTAGGAAAAAAACAACCTTTAAGCTCAATTAAAATTATACCAGATCAGATAAACATGCTGCTTAATATTGTATGTTGGGTGTACAAATAAACTTATATCGTTTCCTAATAGATGGCGTAACTAGCAAAGATTTCATGTATAAGAAAGTCCTTGTAACAAACTAATAATTAATGTACGACATTTCATTGAAGTGTGAGCATCAATGTTTTTAAGTGCATTGAAAATGTCGAATCTTGTGCCAAAAAACAGCATATGCAGTAAGTTTTGCCGCGTTACTTCTTTTTAAAGAAAACTGCTGCTGAAAGCCATCGTTTGTTTGTGGAAGCTTATGCTGAACATGCTATAGCTGAAAGCATATGTAGACAGTGGTACCATAAGTCTACAATTCAAAAATAATGATTTCGACCTGAAAGACCAAGAGCGTGAAGATGCACCAAAAAAAATTGAAGATCCAAATTTAGAAGCATTTCTAGATCCGTGCCGAACAGAGACAGAGTTAGTAATGGCATATCTCAACATCCACATGTAACGGAAATGGTTCAACACGAATTGAGAGAAAAACACATTGCAAAGCGCTTATCCATATGTGAAATGCTCTTTCAAAGACACAATGCACCACTGGGCTGAGATGTGTTACCACACCCGTCGTATTCACCAGACATCGCGCCATCAGATTACCATTTGTTTAGATCCCTGCAGAGCGCCTTTTCTGGTGAGCGGTTTAGTTCTCCTGAGATCAAAACTGAGCTTGATAACTGGATTGCTTCCAAACAACCGGATTTCTTCTATCGCGGAATCCTCTTATTGCCTGAAAAGTGGAGTAAAGTTGTATATTTCGATAGTAAATATTTTCAATAAAATAATCGTTATCATTCTATAGAAACTAATTTCTTTTGACCAAAATACAATGTAAGCTTATTTGTACACCCAATAATATTACTGTGCTGAAGCAACCGTCGCAGGATTATACCTCCTGCTAATCTATCCACCCAAAACTCACTATAATTCTATTATTAAGGTCCATCGAATATTTTCCGAAGATGCGAACATTGTACTGAGTGGCTACTTTACTATGACACCTTACTAAATAACAGCAATTAGAGGGAGCAAGGATTCGACTAGTGTTACAACCTCACTTTTGTCAGAATGTCAGTTACACGAATATCTTCCATCAATGCATGAACATTTGATGGGATTAAGATCTGGGAATTTAAATGACGTTATGCTCCTCGAAGCCTATATCAGACAGCATTGTTCTCTTGGAAGTACTCATTAAATAGAGTTATACCAAGGTTGAATGAATCTGATAAGCCACGAGATTTAAATAGTCGTCTGCCTTCAAGTGTTTACCAATTTTCATGAATGGGACCAAGGAAGCTCACGAGAACTATTCCCATACTATTATTATACTGCCTTCTACAGCTTGGGTAGTTGTTATGATGAAAGAGGGATCCATTCTGTTTATGTTGTTTCTCCAAAGCCTGCCATCGTCAGTTGCAAACGAGATCCATTGCTCCGAACGACTTTCTTCCAAATGGATAAGTTCCAGTATTGTTTCTTCACGTCGTACACATTGGGAGACGAGATAGCTCTTTCTTCAGTCGTGCTGTTTATTATTTGATTCACAATCGTATGTACGTTTCCTTGTAACAATCGAGCGTGTTTTGCTCACCATAATCTGGATAATTCGTCCCCTGGACCACTCTCTATATAATTTAACAACTGTTGCTGTCGAATATCCCGTAGGTTAAGAGGCTTCGGTTAATTTAGACCTTTCATTACTATAATTATTGAGTTTTTAAAATCTTTGAGATCACGCCCTTAATTCTTAATAGACATTCTATAAGAGGCAGCACACTAAACGTTTTCAGATTTACCGTAGCTGCAGTGCTCTGATGTGAACAATTTCCACCACTTTGCATGGTATATTTATCAGTAATATTAAACGGTCACTCGGTACATAAATGAGCCCAAAAGAAAATTGGTTAATGATTTTCATTACACGTATTTTCTTTAGATGTTTATAGAAAGGACTTAATGAGTTCTCGAAAGCTCTTGGAAACGTATAAAGGGTATTACTCTACCGTCCATCCACCTTCTTTAGTTTTCATGTCGCAGTAAACTTTGATTTTTCTTGTACCAGCAATTGCAGGATCAGTCGCATCACCCGTGGTAGAAGTATAATTAAGATCCACATAGATTAAATACTCCCCAGAAGTCGTGTTACCTGAGAAAAAACAAAATTCAATAAGATAATGTACTTACTTATACTGACTGTTTATGTAAAAAATAAAGGACAAAGAAAAATCAAAAACAAAATATTGCAACAAAGACTTTTATAATTGTCACGTCGTTGCCGATCAACAGGATTCTTCTTTAATTCAAATATCCAAAATATTTTCTTGGCATTAAACCCTGACCCATAAGCAATGGACGCGGAGCAGGATATTATGCCTTCGCTAGCACTCTAGAAGCAGACATACTGAGAGACCGTCTGGCGAGAAACCTGACAAGTGGTCTAATCTCGCCACTGGTTTGTCTCCCGTCCCCTCCTTTCATTGGGAAGACTCGCAAGAAAAGCAACAGGGTCATACAGGAAGATCGATTTTCGCGGTCAGGAAATTGAATCTGCAACCCCTGGTCAAAAGTATGGAAAAATCCGAGAAGCGTTGAGAAATGGATAGTTAGAGACGTTTACATATTTCACAATAATTTTAATCTGACACGAAATAATACCTGGAATATTGGTATGTAACTCACATACATAAAAGGAGACGCCTATATTAGTAAACAAAAAATCTACAGTGAGTTAACGATAGAAAAGAATGGAGAAAAATATGGAATATGCATCATGGAGGGACGAAAGTATGGAATAATCATCCCTATCAACATAGTGAGATCTTCCAGGAGCATGCAAATCACTTAGTGATTAGATCATTGAATGCCATAGATGTAGAACTACATTTCAAATTTGGTTTTGTGTAAATATTGCGTTCATTATGGCAAAAGGTAAAGAATTAACTGATGCAGCAAAAGATGCTATTGTTAAACTTCACAGTAAAGGAAGCAGTCAACAGAGAATTGCAGAAATTATGCAGTGCTCCCAGGGAACTGTATCTAAAATACTGGCAATAGTCAAGCAAACTGGAAGCGTAGCAAATAAAAAGAGTAGCGATCGACCACAAGCCACAACCAAACGAGATGACAGAAGACTGATTCAACTTGTGAAAAAGAAATCGTTTTAACTCATTTCATTCATTGGACATTGTGCAAAGATACGGATTGCTGTGAGCGACAAAACAATCAGACGCCGTTTGAATGAACACGGTTACAGATTATGGAAAGCCATAACTAAACCATACATGACTGCTAAACATAAGAGATCGTCTGAAGTGGGCGAAAACGTACAGGGATTGGTCCTTGGAAACGAGTCATAATTACAGACGAAACGAAAATATGCATTGGTCAAGGAGACAGTGATAATCATCATGTGTGGAGAAAATCGGACAAGAAATATTCACCTGATTGTTTTCTTTCTGCTACAAAATTTCCGAAAGGGGTAATGTTGTGGGAATCAATCCTAAGTCCTTTCGATCTTATCTTTATTCTGTCCTTTCAAGCCCAATTCTCCCCACTGGCTTCTCTTTTTCATTTTCATACTTCTGTTGTCATGCCGCCGAGGTGTCGAAGTTGCTAACAAGCATGGATGCATTGTACTAATCTAAATAAAATATGACTTACTTCTTAATTCGTTACAAATATTTTTAAGACCATGATTAAGTTCTGGATTAAACGGGAGGGCCAGGACCTTCATCCATTCTACATGTACTTTAACGTGGTGATGGTTTCCATTTCCACGTTTTCTGTATATTTCTTGGTCAGTTTTTCAACTACTTGCTTGTTGAAGCTGTTATATTTTGCTTGTATCTTGAATTGTATCTGAATTTGACTACAAGATAGCCTTTAGGAGTGCAATACCATAAACAAAAAATTCAACAAGGTAAAAGAAGTCATGTTCTGGCGTCTAGAAATTCGAATGCGCCACATGTCATTAAGTAGGACATTGGCGTAGAGCAGTGAAATGTATGAAAGAGCACATTTCATATATTAAGAATGCAAAATTTGGCATCTCGCCATTCGCATAAATTTTCAACAGATCTATTTAGTATAGTACATTCTTGCCAAACACAAATTTATTGCCCGTAGAAATAGTTAAAAAAACAAACTTACAATCAGGTATTGAATAGGGAGGACGGTCCTATCCCAGTTGCTGACTAGATGCTATTAGACAATTATATTGTTAAGTAAAACGTCTGTAATTTTAATGTCATTCTCTTTGCTGTGATTCGCTATATTTCCTTATATAAAGCTTTGTCACAGTAATCTTCCTCATTTATCTGGGAATTTCCGGATGGCTGTGGCGAACCATTCCTTGGGTGCGTTGGTGCACCATCTACGGACAATAGCTTCGAATTCCAATGTTTCATTCTGCAGCTCATCAAATGTTATGCACCTGTTCGCCATAATTGTAATGTCCTTTTACATTAATAATGTGTTTGTGTCAGACACAAGAAATCAAGCGTCTTTTCACTCTCGGTTACGAAGCGCAACTCCCGACTTCGACCGCTTTATTTACATTCGGCTGAGCAAGTGCCTCTCGCTCACTTACAAACAAAGGGGAGAGAGAGCCGTGGGAAGGAGGCTCGTGTTAACATAAACAATGATACTACAATCCCTCCCAACAAATAAAATAGAAAATTATAAGAACGAAAAAAACTGTAACACATGCATAAACTAACTTGATTACATAACTGCTTACTAATTTGAATAAAAGATAATTAAAATATGATATTTAAAAGTCACATAAAATCATCAAAACGTTCTGGGCGGTGGATGTTCCGTCTTTGCCGATCGTTCGCAGATTGTGCAGCATCTCCGTCGGCAGGATCACATGGGGGCACTGGATAGTCATCGTCCTCGGATTCTTGCTCTATTTTATTGTTGCATGCTCTACGAATAAACGACGCGTATCTCACGATCTGTTGCCATCCTGTGCGGTGAGTTCAATTCTTGGCCCGTTAATCTTTGAGATCGTCCAAATTTTGGGTGAAAATGCAGACGACAGCTTATGTTTTTTTGGCTGTTTGCAATATACATTGTCGCCAATTTTCCATTCTGTAATCGTATCGTTCAGTCGTTTCTCTGCATTGTTTATATTAGCCTCGCGCAAATTGGCTCTAGCTTTACGCTGACCTTTGCACAGTTTTGGCGTGGTGAATTCTGGTAATTTAGTGCGTATTTGACGACACATAAGAGCTTCAGCCGGTATTATCTTAGCTGATGAATGAGGTGTCGCCCGATATTGGTGAAGAAACCGAATGAGAGCACTCTTCAAATCGTGGCAGTTATCAAACGTTGCTGTACGAAATGTCTTTAAAAAAACTCTGTTCAGTCTCTCCACCTGTCCATTGGCTTGTGGCCAATACTGGATAGTATGATGAATCTTAATGTTACATTCCCGAAGATAGTCAGTGAATTCCTTAGAAATGAATTGGGGGCCATTGTCGCAGGTAATAATTTTAGGAAACCCATGAACACTGAATACAGCTTGGAGCCAGCTAATGATTTTGGACGTATCGGTGGATCGAAGGAGGGTGGCTTCTGGCCATTTCGAAAAATAGTCCACCAACACAGCCAATGTTGTACCGTCTACAAATGGACCACATAAGTCAATTGCTAAATGTTCCCATGGATAACTTATCTCTATTGTTGGCCTTACGCTCTTAAAAATCTTGGGTGGAAGGGCTAACTGACAAGGAGCACAGTCCCTTATCATTCTCTCCACTTGTTTGTCCATGCCCGGCCACCATACTTTTGTCCGCAGTAGTGATTTAGTTTTAATCACTCCCTGGTGTGACTCATGTGCGATTCTCAGCGCTTGGTCACGAAGTGCAGTTGGGATCACCAGCCTGTTTCCCCTCAACAGAATCCCTTTCCACGATAATTCTGACTTAACCTGAGCAAACGCCTCTGGGAATCCCTGCATATTATTAGAACGGAGCGCTCTTTTTACGCTCTGAATCTCTTCATCCCTTTTTGACCCTTCCCTGATCTCTTCCAGAGACAAAGCTTTTGGAATGTTACTATTAATTACGAAGTTAACGTAGCTTTCTGTGACTATGCAAATTTTCTTTTCTGGTTGCAAACTGCTAAGGAATAATCGTGACAAAGAGTCGGCGATATTCTTACAGCCTTGAATATATTCAATCGAAAAATCAAAACTCTGAAGTCTGAGTAACCAACGTTCAATCCGGGCTGCTGGTCTGGAATTTGCGTTGTAAAGAACCAACAGAGGTTTATGATCAGTATACACTCTAAAATGACAACCTATCAAAAATACTTGGAAGCGTCCGCATCCCCAAACAACCGATAGTGCTTCTCGCTCTGTTTGAGAATATTTTTTTTCAGTTTCCGTTAGTGCTTTACTTGCAAATGCAATAGGGACAATCTGATTATCGTATTCTGGAATTTTCTGTGCTAATACTGCACTCAGTCCCGTTGGGCTTGCGTCTACAAAAAGAAACGTTTCTCGATCTGTTACATAAAATGCCAGTTCTGTCTTTCTAGCTAATTCTTGTTTGAGATATTCAAAAGCCTTTGACTGTTTCTCTTCCCAGACCCACTCTACATCCTGCTTAAGCAAATGTCTTAGCCAAGCTGTAACTGTGGCAACTCTAGGCAAAATTCGCATGCAGTAATTAATGAGTCCCAAAAAACTACGCAATTCTGACACTGTGGTAGGTTCTCTAAGCTCTAACAAATGTTTTAGCCTCATATCATCAATTGATACACCCCTACCTGAAATTTCTAATCCCATGAAAAGTAAACGTACTTTCGCAAAATTGCATTTTTTCCTGTTTAGTCTAAGCCCATTTTTAAACAACTTTTCAAATACATGGCGTAATCTTTCCACGTGAGAGACCATGTCTTTCGAGAACACCAAAACATTGTCACTAATGTTTCGAGCTCCCTCGCAATCAGCAATTGCCATTCGTACTGCTCCCTGGAAAATTTCTGGGGCTGTCGATATACCAAAAATCAGCCGTTTGAATCTATATACTCCCGATTCAACTGAAAATGCGGTAAAAACTCTCGAATCTGGATGGAGTTCTACCTGATGAAATCCTTCCGTGAAGTGTAATTCTTTGAAAATTTTAGCTTCACCCAGCTCTGACAAAATATCATCAACTGTGGGGATCGGATACTTATGCTTTATAATACATTTATTAGGCTCGCGTACATCCAGGCATACACGTATTGACCCGTTTTTCTTTTCGACTGGGACGACTGGTGACAACCATGGCGTTATGCCTTCTACTCGCTCAATAATATCCCTATCCAGCAAGCGTTTAACCTCCTGCTCAACCTTATCGCGTAAGTTAAAGGGTGTACGCCTAATGGGTAATATCTTTGGGATCGTACCCTCTTTAATCTCAATCCTAGCCTGGAAATTATATAATTTTCCCAGCCCATGAAACAATTTGTCATATTCGCTTATCAAATCTTCTAAGCTTGGCTGTACTGAGAAACATACATCCTCACTAAAAGTGATAAAACCGAACACTTTGCTCGCGTTACTACTCAACAAACAGGGGTGATCGCCATCTGCCACAACGATAAATCTTACCTTGCGCTTTTGTTTTCTTGCCTCTACTGGTAGAATTACTTCTCCCAGGGGTGGAATGGGGTCCTTTGATATGTATGCGAAACCTCGTACCTTCGTCGGACGTAGTCTGTACTTCTCTGTCCGTACTCTTTCCCACACTGTCTCTGTGATGGTAGAAAATGTTGAACCCGAATCCACAACAAAGGGCACTGTTTGTTCATTCATCATAAACAGGTATTCGCTGTGAGAGGAAATCGCTGACACTATGCCTGTTGTCCGTAAAACAGTTTGCTTCATTCGGAGTTTTCTTTTTGTCTTTGTATTTTTCCTTATTTTTTGTTTCACTTTTGGAGAATCGGTTTTCAAACGGCACATATTTTTAAAATGTCCGATTTTATGGCACCTGTGGCATTCTTTTCCCTTCGTGGCTTCACAATTACTCGATTTGTGGCCTTACCAACCACAACGTGTACATTTTGTTTTACTGTTCATGTTGTTGCTGCCTCTCTGTGAGGAAACAGCGTTAGTCAGTTCGACCGTCGTTGAACTTGCTTCCATTTTCTTAGCGTGTTCCTCCGCACTTTCTTGGACACGTGCAATTGTAAGCAACGTATCCAGCTTTAGGTCTGACTCTTTCAATAGGCGTCGGCGTAGGCGAGCACTGTTACACTTTTCCACTATTTGATCAACAATAGCAGTGTCTTTCCATATTCCAAAATCGCACAGAAGAGCCTGGTATTGTAATCGAATAAGAAAATCATCTATCTTCTCACCCGGTTCCTGTGACAAGCTGTGAAACAGGTGTCTTTCGTAGGTGTAGTTTTTCTTTTTTCCGAACTTGTCTTCGAATTTTTTCAGCAAGTCCTCCTGCGGAATGGTGTTGATGTCAGGTATTTCCAAAGTCTTATATGCTCTTCTTATTTCTGCTCCTCCCAAAAACAGCAGCAAATTATTTGTCGCTTGAGACGTTGCCGCAGCATAAAATGCAAATTCTTCGGCCCACAAAGCCCATCTGTCGCTTTCATTTTCACCTTTAGAGGAAAAAGGTTGAAGTGCTGGAACGAGCAACTGAGTATTTGACATCTCTCGTCGCCAAATGTAATGTCCTTTTACATTAATAATGTGTTTGTGTCAGACACAAGAAATCAAGCGTCTTTTCACTCTCGGTTACGAAGCGCAACTCCCGACTTCGACCGCTTTATTTACATTCGGCCGAGCGAGTGCCTCTCGCTCACTTACAAACAAAGGGGAGAGAGAACCGTGGGAAAGGGGCTCGTGTTAACATAAACAATGATACTACAATAATCAAACTCGACACGGTGTCCACACTTGCTGCTGTACGCGATGGTCGTCCTGTGCTCACATCTTTGACTGCAGTTTCCTGCCACTGTTGAACTTGGCCAACCAGCGGAACACAGTTAGCCTTGACGGTGCCTTGTCTCCGCACACGACGATGGATATCACCTCCTGAAACCTCTTCTTTTCACAAAAACCACACTGTCGATCGCTGGCCGGGATAATCACCTTCCATCTGTAATGTCTATGCGTGCACTGATGGCGACGGAAAGATCAACCGCCCACTTTAATCCTTTAACCAGCTGGTAGCGCCATCTGTGTATTTCGCATATCTCAAGACCCCTGCTGTAGATTTCTCGGCGTATCGCTGTCGTGTGGAGTTCGTTTACGAAGTGAGAGGGCTTGTGGCAATCATTTCTGTACGACCGAAACACTTAGGTTTAATGGTGGGATGCTAACTTAACCTAACCTTAACTACCGGATTTTCTTAGGGGGTTATGGATAACTACGAGCTTATTAAATAGCGAAAAACTAGAGCTTTGCTATGCCCGTTTGTACCCTTCATTTCAGAGGTATGTATAGTCCTCTAGGCAGGATCCACATTACTATCAAATTAGAGCCAGACAGGCCTTCTAGGATCGGAGTTATGAGAGTCGATAAGGACCATATGGTACAGAGGTTGATTCACGTTTATGTGAACTAAAGTGGCATGCGCTAGTTCGCGTGAAGCCATTCCTGAGAGGAACAAAATTTAGCTTTAGGCTTAGGAGAAAGAATGCCATTGCAAATAACCCAGTTTTGGGAAAGGTATATAAATGCACTTGAATAAATTGATTAATCGAGCAATGTAAGAGTCGTGACTTTATTGTATTTAAGGCAGCCGTATATAACAAATATGAACTGGGAGAAGAACCAAGCTCAGCGCCACCAGTTAAGAAGCATCCTATCTCAAAGAGCACTACTGAAGAAAGTCAAGGTTTGCATCGAAACCGTAAATTCCAAAACCCAACGCAACATTGCCTCTTCCGTCAGAGTATCACAGATAGCTGTAACTCGCATTATTAACCAAGAATTGCAAAGGGGACGACGGCACAAGGCCAATGTTCACAAATTACTGCCACGCCATATCGCATATCGCAAGACCAACGCGCAGAAATTGTATGAGCGACACTTGGGAGAAAAGCGGAAAACAGTGGTAACCTTAGACGAAGCATGGATCAACTTGAACAACTGCAACAAGATTCGAGCGACATTTATCGCAAAAACGGACCCAAAAGCTTCCCACATCTATACAATGTAGAAAGAATTAGGTTTGGTTTCACCACACGGTCGTAGTAAAGTGAATCAGGGCTATCGAATTCAATAACATTCCGATGAAATCGCCAGATGCTGTTTTTATGAACTATTATGTCTTTGATCTACTCAAAAGAGCCTTGGGAAATCGATAATCTCGTTGGGACACTATTCCGGTCTGTGCCCTTCAGCGCGTACCATTGCAGTGGAAGCTCCGATGTCGTGCCAAAGCCAAGATGCAAGCCAATACATAGATGATGGCGCATCAATGGGGTTTCAATAGCAGTACAAAGCATTCCAATTTCGTTCACATAAATGTGAATATATGGGTCTTTAAATGAACATTCTAATAGAGGTCTCATCGCTCTCGAGCCTGTCGAATATCGGGTTCGAATCATGGATTGTTTTTGACGTTTACTAAAATGTTTTCCAACAACGATATAGCGACACTCCTGTTGAAGTATCTTTCAGTCTTATTCATGCCGTATATTAAAACGAACCTTGCATTTAATTACAAGACTAGGAAATATATTCTAATAAAGGGCAAAAGAATTACTTGTGCAAGAACTAGACCTCATAACCACAAGTAAAATATATGCCCCCAACGCTAAAGAAAATCAAAGCCTCGGCAATTCCATGTAGAATTGAAAAACCAACAATTTCCTTGAATTCGTGCTTGCCCTATTTTCTTATCTCTTTCTTGTAGGGTGAAAAGTATTTATCGATTTGGTGAAGCATTCTAAATTCAACCAGAGTATAGAAAAGGTTGAATAATGATTACCGCCAAGTATTTGTATACTTAAGTTGTATTACAGAGCGTTTCAAAAACAATGTATACACACTTCAGCAAGAGAAAAACCTATATAAAATTTGTAACACTAAATTCATACAGACATCAAGGGATGTATATAACTTCTCTTTGACTTCTACAATTACGACAGATTGATTATCATAAGCGTCGAGATTCTTTTGAATACGGCGAACAGTTCTTCCTTTCTTAACATTATTTTCTTAGCAAACAGTTATCAAATAATCTCCTGTGTTTAGGCGGCAATGCAGTCTTTATTCAATGCATCTAATAATATTGGAATGTAAGCTTTCGATTTTGCTGTTACGTAAAACGTTATAGACGACATCTAGTAAAGTGTGTATACATTTTTTGGAGCACCCTGTATTTTTATTGTAGATATCATCACAACATTTATTAACGCTGCGATAGGCAGTGAATAGAGTGAAATCTCCTATATCTATCTCCCTTAATAATTTATAAATTCACCTCCAAATAAGTTTCCTGGTAAGCTTTTCCCAATTTATCATCGGTAAGAAAGTTACAGATGGCGGGCAGTATTTTCATGGACCTACTTTTCATACTTTTGTGGTTAGTCACCCGACTCATTCTAATTTATGCAGAGAGCGTGATGAAAATTTCCCTCAAGAAGTTTTCTTTCTTGGTGTATTAGGGTATTCATAATAGGTATATAATGAATGAACAACTTGCCTGCTTGATAGTGATCAGCACAGCTATTGGGTCTCGTATCGCAATCGAGGACTTCATTATCAGCTACATCTCCTTTGGTTTTCGTCGAAAAGACTAGCAAGATGAATATTGTGGCCAATAAAAATGGATTGATATTCATCCTTTCCATTACTCAATAGTTTAACCAGTTTAAAATTTACCCTTAATGATCACCAAGTGAGGGAGAAGAAAGGCAATAATCTTTCATTCGTGAAATAGGTATTAAACACGTATTGCAACAAAATAATATGATCACTAAATCTAATAAAAACACAGGCTTTAAAATATACTTCAACTGCTCTCGGATGTGAATGACATTCGATCCAAGAATTAAAAAAATCGCTAAAAATAATAAAAAGAAAATCAAAACCTATGAGAGAGTGGTTAAAGTAATCATAACAGATAATTCAATTGTATTTTCTAGTGAAATTAGGTTTTTCTGCAATGCATTTAGAATAATTAAGGCAATTTTATTTTATAAGAGTTTTGATTGCCTACATCGATACGCAGACGTTTCTAGCAGCAGACGTATTTACAAGATTTAATATTTACGTTTATTGACTATCTGCATACGTATTTGAATTTAACTGCTTTTTTATTTGCCTTTTTTTAAATTTTTTGCTAATATATCATTATGAGTTTGTTGTTACAATCTGAGATTAAAACATTTGAAAAGTTTCGTTTTCCACTGGTAAACAAACTTTACATGCTGTGCATAATCAATAACATAATGGATGTTCATGAAATATGTGTGTCTAATAAACTGCATTTTCTTTCTAATAAAATAACTGATGAATAAAATCGTTCAACCATTCAAATATAAATTATTTATATACCTACCTACTACTGATGGATCAACGGATCGAGCTAAATCCTTTCTCGACGAAAATTCATACTTGTGGGATGTTTGTGCATTCTATGCCCTGTGTAACCATTTCAAACCGATTGTTTACTCTCGCTGCCGGAATGTGATAAGCAATATGCCATAGTGATCCTAGAAGACTGTGAGCATCACTTTCCCGGCGATGAAGTTGTACAAAGGGAATTCACCACCTGGTTCAGACAGCAGTCCAAAGAATTTTATGCTGCTGATTTTGAGGGGCTTGTGAGACGACGGGACAAGTGCCTTATTGTACAGGGAGATTATGTGGAGAAATAAAAATAGTTTTCAAGTTAGTACTCTTATTTGTTTCATTTCTATATCCATTTGTAATTTACTTAATGACTTCCCCTCGTACAAATATTATTGGCAGAAGTACGAGGGGCGTTCAAATTTGATCTGGACTTTATTTTTTATAAAATCAGGAAACTATAAAAAGCACACACACATACGTCAGTTGTTTCTCAAAGAAAACTCTCCTAGCTTCTCTGCACATTTCTTCCAGCGTTCTGGAAGCATCTGGATACCGGAACTGTAGAAATCTTGGATTGTTGCTCAGACTACTATGATCAGGTGACTTCTCAGTGCCGGGGCAACACCTCCTAGAGAGAAGGTGTTGGCCGGGGCCCGTCTTTCTCGCACGGCCTTCTAGAAACTACCAGGCCTGAACATGGAAAAGATAAAACATTGTTACGTCGAACTGGTGGTGCTATTCGTGACCACCGAGAGAGAAGGCCTCCGCATTGAAATTTAATACATTGTTACATCATCATAGATAGTGCTTTGTTATTCGTATTTCAACCAATAATAAGCCCTGAATTAGCACTGTCTATGATGATGTAACAATGTATTACGTTTCATCGCAGAGGCCTTCTTTCTCGGTGGTCATGTGCTATTACAGAAGTTAGTTCAACGTCACAATCTTAGTGCTTCAACAATACATCATTGACGTCATGTTCAGGCCTGGTAGTTTCTAGGAGGCCGTGCTTTCTCGTCGGCTACGATTGTTTCCTTCAAACGAAAAATTACTCATTGTTAAAATCCAAGATAAAAACAGTGAAGGTTATACTTCATTCGCACTACCTGAACTAGCTTGAAGTAAACTAGTTTAGATGCTATTTGAAAACAGTTTTAGATTAAACTAGTTTGGAGAGCTAAATATGCTTCCGCACTTGAAATAGTTCGAACGAGTTAAAAGCACGATATGTGCTCAATGCCTCATGGTGTTGAAACGAGCAAACAAGCATTCATTTCCCGAGCGTGAGAGATTTCGAAATTTCATCACTAGGTGTCCTTCTTTCTCTATAAACAAGCAGAAAGCCAGCTACTTCAATTGTATTATACGTGCTTTTGTAACCATGATAAATTCAAAAATAAATAAAAAAATATTATGTAATTTTTTTTTAATAAAGTACTACTGTGTCAAAAAATGCTACACAGCTGAATAAAGTTAAAATCTTTCGACGTTTTCATGGTTCCCATCAGATGGCAATTTAAAATTCATTATTTCATATATAAATAAATTAATAAAAAATACAGTTATGTAAATATTTTTAAAATAAATTATTTACTCTGTAAAAAAAATGCTACACGTAAAAGAAGGACATCTGGCGGCAGATTGGGGAAATCGCTCTCGCACGCATTTTAGCATTGAAACGGAGCAGCATGCTCAGGCCTTGTTAATCTCGTAGGCCTCGACGAGAGAGAGGCAAGGCCACAAGTCAAGGCGATCTAAAAAAAGAGCATCGCATCAGCGGACGGAATTCTGGGATCCCACAATTCCACGCGCGAAGCTAGTTAAACTGTCTCAAGAAGGTTTGGGAAACTCGCTTAATCTGAGACAGTTTCTAACGCCTGAAACCGGTTTCGTTTAAACCAGTTGTGTTCGGCAATCTAAACTAGTTTGGAAATGCTAGTGCGGATGAGGTATTACATTGTTGCTCGGCCTACGATCACGGCTTTCTAGAACTATAGGCCAAATCCCAAGGTTGTTAAAAGAAGGTGGCCTCTATCGGCCGATTTCTCTCAAAAGCACTCGCATTGCCTTCTGGGATTGTGACGTCACCTGGCAGGCGATCCGTCTCTTTTAACATAACAAAGCTGAGATAGCTGGAGTTCCATGTGCTTTTGCTAATAATAAACGCAATTATTTATTATTTTTAGTCCAATATTATAATATAGAGTGGATTTATTAAATTTCCATACATTTATTCTTCTCATGGCAATAGATACGAGCAAAATTTCATTAAATGAGCAAACCCCCCACCCCTTCTTATAATGAAAAAGAGCACACTCGTAACGGGCAGAAGAATTCCTGAGCAGGAGATGTGCTCTTGATACGAGTGTTAAAACGCAAAAATCCAACAGATTGCACTACAGTTAAGAGAAAATTTGAAACCTGAGAGAGAATTTAGAAAATAAAATATACACAAGACTGTTCGCTTTCATCTTCACCTCCTTCACTCGTACCAAGTAATTAAAAATGTTCAGTGGCTTCAGAATCATTTGAAGACTCTGTATACCACGTTGGGAAAAACGACGAGGTGGGATACACTTTCACTCTCAAATTGTAAAACGAAAGTGTTCAGTCAGACTCAAACAGAAAGCAATCGGGTATGTAGGCATTACTTTTATTTTCTTCCTATCATATTTTTACAATTATACATTTATCGGTAGATGTTTTAATGCTGTACTAGCACTTAATGCTAAATGACTGAATACTGTAACAGGTTAATCGTTGAAGAATTGGTTTGACGAGGTGGCCTCGCTGTTGCAGTATTTGCTTTTGTATTTCAGTGCTAAATGTATATAAATAGGCCTGTTATTTGCAATCTCTGAATTTTAAACACATATTATTCCAATAAATTATTTATATAAAACCTTGGCATGTTTTTTTTTTCATTTATATTGGTGATAGATAGTAGAAATAGGTGGAAACCCCCCGCTATTCCCTATTGTTTTCTATGGCGTTCGTCTGCTCCAACCTTCCAGTTGACGTCACAAGTCAGCAGCCAATGACCATCGATCACCCCGATAGAGGCCACCTTCTCTTTAACAACCTTGGCCAAATCCCAGGCAAATCGGAAGTGCTACGACGTCACTAGCGAAGGCCGGTGATGCCGAGTCACAGTATACAGACAAATACACAAGGGTCGTTCAAAGTTGACCGAGACTTTTGTGCACATACAATCGAAAAATAACTCTAGCATATTACATTTTTCAGGGAACGCTACGTAATCCTTTTTGAGTATCCCGTGTTCGGGTTGACATATTTGACGCATGCGCTGCAGCAAGCATGACAGCAAGCAGTGTTTCTGTAGCTATGGAACAGCGTTGTATAATCAAATTTCTTGTGAAGGAGAACGTTAATCTGTTGAGATTCTGAGAAGACTTCAAGCACAGGATGGGACAGAAACGATGCGACGGGCAAGAATGAACGATTGGTGTAATCAGTTTGGCAGAGGATGAGAGATGGTGAAAATGCAATGCATGAACACGTTCGTCCAACGAAAAAGACAGGCCACGGCACGGAAAAGTCACCTGACCATCATAGCACGGCCCTCTGGAACTACAGGCCAGTTAAATAAAGATAACAGG
>JAHWFO010041365.1:1662275-1693256 GCA_023313115.1 Rhysida immarginata | reverse complement strand
CCCCCCCCCCCCCCAGGTTATGCAATGGGACCCGACTTTGCTTAAAGAAGTTGTTGCCGAATGTGTTGGAAGCAACTATCCTCAGTGGCAAAGGAAAGGGGGAACAGTTTACATTCCACGCATTCCTCTCATTCCGTCGGACCTGCCATTTAGTTTTAAAAGACTGCAGCGCCCTATACGACTGGCATTTTTTTGTATCCATAAACAAACCACAGGGGTAGTCCATCCAGTGCTGCGGCATTAATTTGAGGACTCCTTGTTTTAGCCATGGGCAACTTTATGTTGCATGCTCAAGTGTGGGTTCCCCAAAAAATTTAACCATTTTTGCCCCAGGCGGTAAAACTACCAATATTGTATATAGTCAAGTACTGGGGATTCAGGGAACACGACGAACAGTTAAGTTACTTAAGAAAAAATAAAAATTATCTATTTAAATAAAAAATATTATCTTTTTTGTTACATAAGCAAATACATTTATATAAAACTGCTCGTACGTATGTACTCTATGCAAATCCACACCGTTTGTCATAGACACACGAAAATTTGTATAACAATTCTTTGAAGCCAGGAGAAAATAACTACAAATATGTAAACTCCATATCCCAAACTCTTCCCTCTGAAATACCCCTGAAATGTGAATGTTTGTGGCTGATAGATGGCGCCATAAAACAATATGCCTACCATGGAGTAATTAACCTGGAGGCGAAACTGGACGATATTTTTCGTACTTCCGTTTTTTAGCGACAACTGGTATACGGCATATAAATCACAAGTACGAAACTAAAATTATGTGTACCTATCCTATTTTTGCTTGAGGGACTGACCTCATTTTAAAATTGTAACTGTCATGATCGTGTCGAACACATCGTCTATCTGAAATACGATATTTAGACATTGTCTAACGCATTTTGACAATGTCTAAAAGAAAACAAGGAGGATCCCAGTGTATTGCAAAGTATTGCAGAAATAAGTCAAAGAAAATCCAGAGCTTTCTTTTTCCGAGTTCCTAATGACGAGTTAAGGTACATATACGTTGTAGAAAATGCGCAAACGAAACTTATGACATTCTTGCTTAACATAATTTTATCGGTTAATGTTAACTATCTGCACATCGCGCGATGACTGATCATGCTACCAAGGTAAGTGAAATTTTTACTAATTTAACCATCTACTGTGACCAAATAGAAATGTTCGTTAGAGAGGAGTCTGGGGGGGGGGGTCTTTAAAAAATAAATTTATTTACCTTAGTCTCATGATCAGTCATCACGCGATGTGCAGATAGTTAACATTAATTATTTTATCTATATATATAAAACATATATTTTAACGTATCCCTATTTCCTTTACAGAAGATCGGCCCCGGTGGCTCAGGGGTTGCGTGATCGCCTCTGATGCCCGAGGACGCGGGTTCGACCCCGGCCGAGGACGACGAGGATTTTTTCAGGGGGAAAATCCTGAGATCACGCACTTCCTTCGGAAGGGAAGTAAAGCCGTTGGTCCCGTGTAGTCGTTTGCCGGCTGCACGTTAAAGAACCCGTGCGAGGCAAAATTTGCGGCCCCTATAACGCCGTCCTGAAATGGCCATAGCAGTTGAAAAGGACGTTAATACCAAACAAACCAAACCAAACCTTTACAGAAGTAAGGAATGATTAACTTTACTCGAAAGATTTGATCTCGTTCAATCTGTTCGTGTACTAAATATTTTGGATTTTCGAAATTTTGACTTCGGATTCTTAAAGATCACCAAAAAGTAGAATATGGATGTCTCCACCAAATGAATTTTGTAATATATTTTTTATATTTTAATAAAATGAAATTTGCAGTGAACTTTGTAAGATTATTTTTATTTATATAAAACTTTTTATTAAAAACACCTAATATGTATCTTCATCAAGATGAATATGAATATTATTTTTATGGAAAAAATTATAAGATTGTTAAAAACATTAACATTATAAAATACATCTAAATAAATGAATTTTAATTAAATTTAAATTTTTTTATTTTAATTGAAATAGATAAATAAATAAGAGTAACAGCAGCCATGAAGCTAGGGGCCTTCTCTTCATCCAGCAATGCGCTATGGGAAATCTTTAATTCGTAATTTATATGCCGCCCGCTTGGCGGCGCTGATTATCAATACGAAAAAAATAGTATAGGGAACTGTTAGTTTCGCCTCCAGGTTAATTGCTCCATGATGCCTACTTTGTATCAGTGGTCTTGGCATTTTGGCTAAATGCATTAATTTATGACATCACTTAAAGTAAGAAAATACATATTTCACTTTATAAAAAAGTGAACAGTTATATTCGAATTATAAAACCTTCAATGAAACATCGTAATAATTACGTATAACTTATATTACGCTCATAGATGGTGACATGTCCTTTCAATTTAGGTATCGACGTAGCCTTTACTGCAAAATACCATTGCGAGCATTTTAAAAGAATTTTTTCCGATTTTTTTTATTACTTTTATTTTGAATTTTTCTAATCATTTTTCATGTGTTAATACGAGATATTTCTTTTCAGATATTGCAAAATTTTATCAAACAAATACTCCGAGCAACGCCGGGTATATCAGCTAGTTAGATATATTTATGGGCACCGGTTCATCCCGATCGCAAGAGAAATTGACGCAGGTGTGAGAAACATATACGGGTGAAGAGCGAAATCATTACAACCAAGTAAATACATAAGAGAATGTTATAAACACATTATTAATATATAAACTGGCAATATATAAACTTATTGTTAATCAATCAATAATAAGGCATGTTAAAGAACCAGTCGTATATATGAATTGATTTAACGATATATATGTGCCCCTTATATATAATTGTCACACATTGGGGAAGATATATAAACAAAAGTAAAAAATGAGAAACAAGATGAGAGGCCAAAAGCCACAGTTCATGTATAAATCTTCTTAAATCTTGTAACTTTTACTTGAACATTTGAAACCGACACATATTAATCAAATAATGAAAAATAAACTAAAATTCAAGTTTGTTGCAAATTTGAACCCGAATAACGCTAATGCAACAAGGAACATTTCAATGTAAGTGGATCTCATTTTTTTATTTGGATTTTCCAAAATTAAGGATAGAAGATGATCGAAAAAGAAAAATGATGATGAGTTATTCTATGTTAGATAGCCAAGACGATTCTCCAGTGTGACGTCACGCCTAGCGGTGAATTGAGGCGAAGCTCAAAACGAAATGAGTTTTGAAAACTGATGTTTAAAAAATTATATTTAAAAAACTACTTAAGTTATAAAAATTTTACAAGTCGAATGAGAGTTAGTTGATGGTCCTTTATGTTATAAAATAAGAAAATTGATATGCGATTTTTGGTGTCAGTTGCCCTTTAAAATTCTGCTAAAAATATGGACGTTTACTCAATAACTCGACACGTCGTCGTGCAGCAGAAAATCATTACAACGTAAACCAATTGCACATTGGCGTTGTCTTTTGTACATATTAGAAAACTATATGATTCCATTTGATGTAATCTAATTGTATGAAAATATTGCTTTTGATTTTATTAGATATTCGTATTCTCCTTATTGAGAAGTTTGTAAAGACGAGGAACCAATTTCCACAGCTTGAAAATTGAACTGCTGGGAATGCTTTGAAATTCAATTTAATTTACTCCCTGTATGCAATTAAAAGTTTATTAGTCTCAGTTCTTCTGTTCAAATTAGCATATATTTTACGTTATATAATTTTGAAAGTGACAGGTTTCTTAGCTAAACTTTTTACTATCTAAAAACCCGTGCTGAATATATATTTTTTAAAATAAACTTGTTGCTTAAAATTAAAAAGAAATAAAGATTCGTAGAGAGGCTTACCTACAAACAGGAAAAGAAAATGAATGTGTCCACAATACTGTTTCCCCTAACTGTAAACCTGTTGCTTTTTAAATGAAGTTTTGGTACTTAAAACCGAAACCAGTGCTACTGGTATGAAGGAATATTGTAATTCACATTTTATTCTAATTTATGATGCATTCAACGACATAACAACTGACTATTTTAACCCTATTCTCAGTAATTTAAAATTACAAATCGTACATACGTTTTTTCTTTAAAGGTATTTGGCAAATTGTCATCAACCATACGACCAATTACGGAGATAAGAATTTGCGGAAATTCTCAAACTTAAGATATGAACTTTAGAGATGGTTTATGGTGTTATATTTCCATTTGCTACGATCTGTCTAACTACCTAGCAAACAGTAATTTTATCTAGTGGATCATAGTTCTGTGGCCGAATTTTCATCTCTGCCCTTATAAGGGACGAAAAGCATCCAGGCCAAGAGAGCCAATTTACACCTTTAGCATAGCCATTATTATCATATTCGCCATTGAGGTTGCAATTATCGCATTCGGTATTCCACCAGCCTCCATAGAAAGAGGGGCAGTAGTCAAAATTGTGGTGTTCGTAAGTAGTGAACTTCTTTTCTCGAGATCTGAGAAAGTGGTCACCTATGACAGAAACAATAAAAATATCAACTCAAAATCAACAGTCGGAAAATTGAAATTTTAAAAATAAGATCACTGATTAACTACATACCAGCACTTCCTTCGACATATTGGCCAAGATATAGACGATATTCTGAATTGCTATCTCCTATTCTGAAAGAGTCATATGAAGCGTATCGGGCTTCTCCATCCTTACTGTGGAGGTCCACGCGTAGTATTCCTTCATCTTGAGTGGATAAATCGTGGAGCTTATTATTTCCTGTTTAAAAAAATTAGCAGTTAGACCATTGCCTTTTTACATATGGAATGAACTATTAAAAATGCTTACCAAGCCAAAATTCGGCTGACAGATTTCCAAAACCTTCGGCATAGTCGACCCAAGTGCGAGTGAAGTTCACGTGTTCTGAAAATGGTGCTCGTTTTTGAAAAACCTGTCATTGATAAAATTTAGTCTAGATTTTATTTCAACGGAAAATTTTATTCTATTAAATTTGTTTAAAAAGTCTAAATAATCAAATTTTAAACCCATTTATTTTCAGTATCAGCTGTAAAAATGTTATTCATGTAAAACTGGAATTCATTTTCAATTTCTGATTAATATTTTAACGCATATGAACTCAAAAACAGCAATCTTCCGATTTTATATACAGTATTTCATAATTTTCTAGTCTTAAATCCCATTTTCAAATTAAATATGCTTAATGGTTGAAATCTACTCTTACTGTCCAACCACCATCTTCGGTTTCCATGTCACAGTAGACTTCAAATACTTTCTTGGGATCACTGTGTCCCACGCTGATTTGAAAGATACCGGACGTTGTTCTACCTAGAAATAAAAAAAAATATAAACTCACAAATAAGGGAGAAAGTGAAAGTAAGAACTTTTTGCCTAATACCTCCATTGTACCAGTCGGCACAGTTAGTGGCTTTCCTACTACACTCGGTTTCCGGTTTTGTGGTTCCGGCCTTTGTAGTTGTACTTTCGGCTTCTGTAGTTTCACTTTCAGTTTCTGTAGTTATAATTTCGGCTTCAGTGGTTGTGCTTTCAGTTTCTGTAGTTATGATTTCTGCTTCGGTGGTTGTGCTTTCAGTTTCTGTAGTTATAATTTCTGTTTCAGTGGTTGTGCTTTCAGCTTCTGTAGTTGTAATCTCGGCTTCAGTGGTTGTGCTTTCAGCTTCTGTAGTTGTAATCTCGGCTTCAGTGGTTGTGCTTTCAGCTTCTGTAGTTGTAATTTCAGAACTAGTAGTGCTCTCAGATTCTGTTGTTTCTTGGCTTGTAATAAATTCACTTGTGGTTAAATACAGAAGAGTAGTTTCCGTTGGTGTTAGTTCTGTTGTTTGTTCTTCGGTTATCGCTGTTGTGGCCTCCTCTGTCCATGTGTAACAGTCTGGTTCTAGGTCGTCTTGATTGCCTGGGCATTCATCTTCGACACGATCTTCTTCAGTACAGTTAGTATAATTACCAAAATTTGCGAAGCAAAATTCTTCAATTTGCTTCGCTTCGCTATCTTCTTTCGAATAATCTAGAAAAGGAATCGAATAAAAAGAAACATTAATTCGTGCATGCAAAATTATAATTAATTAGGAGGACACTAGTAAATGTAATTAAATAAAAAAATAATTTAAAAATTTAAATTTTTCCTGCTATTTTCAATGCAAATCTTAAAATGGATTAGAATAACTTAAATCAAGTAAAATGATCCACGTAAACATTCAATCTAGCTAACAAAAAATAAGTGTGAAAAGAGGTCTAAGAATAGCAATATGGTAGTGTTTTTTATTAAACCTACGCGTTTCGAAATAACATTTCATCATCAGGATAGGGAACGAAAAAATAAGTAAATACTGTGGAATGGAACGACCAAAAAAGTAAAATCCTCTAATCCACAAGGAAGAAAAAAAAATACCGGATACTTATTTCGGATATCAGGTGCCCATCTTCAGCGGAGAAAGAAAAAAGAAAATAAAATTGTACGGGGCTGTGTTGGGACACGGCCGCTAGTTAAGTCGTAGAATACGTCTTGTGGCCACATGGCGAATAAGAAATCCTTTTGTACTACACAATTTTAAAATTTTAATTTCTAACATAAAATGTTCAACATACTTGCAATATATCATAATTTTTAACCAGATTCGTTATTTTTTAACCGAACCTTAATTATAAGTCATTCACAAATTACAAATCAGTGGTCTGTGATAAGAGAAATACGATACAAATGTCAACAGACTAGAATCAATATCAACTCTGTAGTACTGCCACCTAATGTAGCAGGTGATTCGATGGGCATGTAATCTAAATTGAAACGTTTTTTCACAAAGCTAAGCGCTATAAGTTTAATATAGCATCTACATTGAAGTCTCCAAATATCATAATTTGCACATCAGTATCCACCTCCATGTTGTCTTTGATAGGTGTAGTTGCTGGTGAATATTTCATCATCGCACTGAACAACAACATTGCCATATCAGATATCGAACATGAGGATGATTTTAAACAATGCCTAGTTAAATCTCACCACACATTAACCTCACAAATATTACCGATACCAGCGTCAATCAGTCATCTATAGTTTGACCAGTCTATCAGTGCATGTTCGCATTCGGTTAAAGAGTTAATATTTCTGAAGTTCGCAACACCGCCTGCTTTCCTATAACTTATTACCATATTTGGTGAGTGCGTCGGAACTAATACAACCAGACTGATTCATTTGTGTCCTCAATTCGAATCCATCTACACTGTCATATCAATGAATTATGACCAGCACCCCTTCAAGGCACACGCATGGTTCGCCCCAACAACGATTGCACATTGTAAAATTTGCATAACAGGCTGAGAAAGCTTTAAAGCTGGTGCATCAAACGGCAGGTGCTCGAGTCTCAAGATGGGTAAACGTCCCGATTTAACGGACATCCAAAAAGGGATGATAGTAGGCTATCCCAGCAAGGGTGGCACCATCTCCTTAAGGCGCGATTTGTGAACTGTTCACGGTCCGCTGTAGTGAAGGTGTACAAAGAGTGGATAGCAGGGACAGAAATCGCGTCCCAACGCCATCACTGTAAAGGGTCACGAGCCATCGACCAACAGAGTAAGCTGCGCCTACAACGACTCGTTAAAGGTGACAGGAGAGCCACAGTCCATCAACTGAACACCAGATTCAACAGTGGTGCCAACAGACGTGTATCCGACATTACCGTTGAACGCACCCTGCTACGGATGGGCCTGAACAATCGACGCATGGTTGCTGCACCCTTGTTGACCAGGGGTCATCGTCAACAATGCCTAGACTTTGCACGTGAGCACCGCCATTGGATCACAGACGAGTGGACTAAGGTCGCCTTCTCTGACGATTCAAGGCTTTTGCTCCATAAGATTGACGGGCGATAGCGAGTGCGTCGTGAACGCCATGAGAAATGACTGCAGGAGGCTATTGTGGCCGGAAACAGGCTGGTGTGATTAGTGTGCATTTCTGGGGGATCTTCTGCTGGGAGCAGTTAGGCCCACTGATTTGTCTAAAGGGCAATTTGAAAGCCTGTGGCTAGCGGACCAGGTACACCCGTACATGCTCACGATGTCCCCCCAATGTGATGGTGTGTTCCAGCAGGACAATGCACCCTGCCACAAGGCACGTCTCCTTCTGGATTAATTCGAGGAATACTCTACTGACTTTCGAGTGCTCCCTTGGCCCGCTAATTCGCCGGACATCAATCCAATCGAACATCTGTGGGAGCACCTTGAACGCCATGTATGGCAGCTGGACCCTCCACCTATGACTCTCGAAGCTCTGTGGACAGCGCTTCAATCAGAATGAACTGTCATACCATCGGACATATACGGCCCACTTCTTGCCACGACGCCTAGCAGCAGTTATAGTGGCGAAGGGTGGCTACTCCCATTACTAAGCCGGTGGTCACAATTCAGTGATATGACAGTGTATATGTAAAAGTTCACCTGCATTCATCCAAGTCGCACTTATTGCCAAGTAATCAGATGTAATAAGTACTTTGCATGCGCTACTAAATACTGTGTATTGAGATTGGTAACTATAACGTTTAAAATATTCTGTTGTTCAATGGAATCATCATCACTGTTGTAGCTAACAGTATCGTTGTATGTATTTTTAATAGAAATGTTTTTACGCGTTTGGTGAATGTTAGCAGCATGTGTGATTCCAATTTCTCGTATTCGTCTCTGAACTTTTTCATCGAAGGTGCTTGACTATCTGGAGTGAGATAGCAATTACAGTAGTCTTTTGAGTTAGTTCAGTATAATCCATCTATACTGGTTACTCTACTCAATCCAAACATTAACAGTTGATTTTATTCTGATATGTCATAATCATAGAAGATACGATCAAATACAGCACCTTGGCATTTAAATGCCGTGATCTCAGCGGTTGGCACCAATGGGAACTGTTCACGTTTACATTTGATCTTACCACCTAAATTGATGTTCGCTGTACGTTTAGTGAACGCTGTCCATTTCAAAGCATCATTTATGTTTTCTTTGAACTTGGAAATCAAAGGTGGCTTGTATTTGATTGGTGCCCATTTCTTCATTTGGCAACTATAACCATAAACGACAAATGCATTGTTTTTGCTGATGTTGTACACTCGTTTCTTTTTTTTCGAACTCACAACCATAACCTACTACACTCATCTCTTTCACATGGATGAGCACAGGGTCAATAAACAACATTAGAAAAATGGTTTCGAACATTTTCGGATTTGCTCAATAGACTTATAATGGGAACATAAATGACTATAACTCGGAAACTCCTTGATGTCTGCCGCTGATATTTGTTATGCACTTATCCAAAAACCTCGTCATTGTTTCATACAAAATTAGCTTCCTTTTTTACGGTCCCTTGTGAGTACACCGATCGCACCGTTTACAAATCCATCGTACACTTCGATATTCACTCTCAACAGTATGGTGAGTCAATAGCCAAGCATGTAGGATATTGCAAGCCTCCTAATTCGACAATAGCCATCTTGGGTAGTTTTGTTCTTTCTGGATCTAATTCAGTTTTGCGGCCCTAACCGTTAAATTTATTATTGGCAATAACAACTTATTACACACGATAGCAATCTTGTTGCGAGCATCAATGCTGTTGTTGCGATGAACCATTCTAAGTGCATCGGGCAAATTTTCCATGCAGCATTGTTTACTTGTAAATCTTCTCTCAATCAACTGCTTTCTCCTGAGGAAGCAATCTTTCACCATTGCCAGTCTTAGTCAGCATAGTTGAGAATATTTCATTTCTCTGGCACATCACTCGTGACAAGTGAAATGAACTGTCGATGATATTGGGCATCACTCGTCTGAACTGACCAAACTTATCTCATCAATTATTACACATTTCAAAGAAAGGAATTGGCGATGATATTGTTATAGGACCTTAGGAGTCAATCCACTGACCCTTTGCTCTGCGGTGTGATTCTAAATACAGAGTGTATAGATTCTTAACAGTGCAGAGTGTTCCGTTCAAGTTCACTGCAGCCTTACCAGTGGACGCACAGACTATGTAGGCATTACGAATTGTATTCTGCCGTTGTCCGAATCAATTTAAGGTTTAATGTTTCCATGATTAATTTCTATCGTAAATATTTTGCCATTGCCAGCAGTACGGTCCAAGTACACATGTATGCATTCGCTATCGCGTGTGCATATTCTGGGTATAAATTCTAAGATCAACTCTTCTGTTCACATTACTCTGCAGATGTTTGGATATCACATTGCTACACTTTCTTTCAAGTGCGATAGCCTTGCCGGTCTCGTATTCGAATTCATCGTTGTTCTCATAACCCGCCTCGCCAACAACACTTCGCATGTACTCATCTTTCATTTTGTTCTCTTTGCAAGTTGTTTGCAATGTCGTTGTCTTTCTTGCACAGCTCTAAGTTCTTCCATCAATGCATCTATATCTGTTGCTTTCGTATTCTTGCCTTTTGGCTAAAATGATCACCTTGTTCGGATCGTACAATTGGATGAATTTGTGTACATCTAATACATCTACAACTTCATTGCGAAATGGATAGAACAATGTAATCATTTCAGGCTTGTAATTGATTGTGTCATCGATGCTATAATGGCGGTATCTAATCACTCTGTGCCCACATTTCTGCGTCTATATGTATTGACGTTTGAACTAAAAATGTCATAGACTCCATAGTTTTCATTATCAGTCACTTCTTTGTTCTTTATGAAGTTTTCATTTTGAAGTTTTCATCTAAATCTTCTTTATCCATCACTGCACGTCTCTTCTTAGCTTTGTGTATCTGTTTTGGCAAAACAGTCGAAATTTTGGCGACTAGTTTACAAATGTGGCTCATCCAACAGTTGACGCAGAAGATACTACATCCCGTGTCTTAGGCACACATCTGCAGCGTGTCTAATAGTTCGAACTTTGTTCTACAATAAATGCACAGCATGAAATCTTTCACATTGGACTGATGAAACTGATGGAGCAAACATATCACATTACTGTTATGTGGGCGCTTAAAGTCCTTCTCAAAATAAAATCTGTTATAAACATTACATGAATATCCAAATTCATTGTTAATGAATATAAAACGAAATATGAATTCAGTCTCCCAAATTTTCGCACATATGTCGCTCCTTACTTAAATCATATTTGATGAAGATGCTGTTAATGTTGACGGTTATGGCTCGTTATGGACTTCCACTAGTTGAATTCTATCACTTCATGTTGATACGTTTATGTCATCAGATATGTTATTGGCGTCGAACTTTCAGTTATTGGCGCATTTGTATCGAGCTGTAGTTCATCTTGGCGGCGCTGCGCCTCAACTTTGAGGCGTTCCTGTTGAGCCCTTTGACGCTCAACATTGAAAATCCGGGTGTTTTTGGATTCTCCATTCCTCGATCTACATTCCTGTGACGGTTTCTATAATTTTTCTCGTGTTTATTAGGCATAAATTTGGAAATACTGTAATTTTTGCGAAATTTCCACACTTCGAAGGCCGATATCTTTGATACTATTGAATATTGAGGTTTAAATTTTAAGCCATTTTATAAAGCGCAGAAAGATAAAACAAATGACACCTCAAACGTCGTGATAGCACAAAGGAAGCCGGCGCTAGACTAATTTAATATCCGCCATAGAGCAGATTTTCTGACACTGCGATTGCGTCAGCCAATGAGATTAGCACGAAATCAGTGATGGTCTAGAACATGCTTTGTTCTATACTCTATCGAATGCGATATCGATCTTTCTTCTATCATTAATAGTGTTCACGTTATTAAAGTTTTCGTGATCAACACTTTTCGTGACATCAACAATTTAAGCGTGGCATCCTAGTCTCGAAACGTTAGACGTATTCTACGTCAAAACCTTAAAGCTAGAGAATATACACTGACTGCTCAATCGAAAGCGGACAGTTTCGATTTTAGACGTTTTGTCGAATATCTAGAAAAATACAGGGTGATTATAATTAAAGTTCAACTTTCAAACAGCTGTAAAAAAAGAACCACTGGTCAGAATGACCTGAAATTTGACCTGAATATACAAGAAAAAGGGGGAAATGGTATGACATAAGAAAATAAAATAGTTCGAAATTTTAGCAATAGACGGCGCTTTACTCGTTGGCCAACAGCAAGGTCTATAAAAGAAGGTCAGGACACGATCCCACAATTCTTTGCGCCAGCGGCCATTTTGGTTCTAAACTATAATGCAGTCATACAGCAATCGAATTGCCTCTAATGAAATTAATGATTCCAAAATAATTACAGTGCATATCTCTTAAATAAAAAAAAATGTAAAAGAAAAATTTTAAAAAATAATATTGCACTCTTTAACTTAAAAGCTGATATTTACATATAAACATGATCTCACTGAATCAGTAATATTTATGTATCTGTCAGTCAGATTATACATTTTCTCAGAGGATTTTAATGAAAAATATGCATGCAAAACAATATATGGAAGTAAGAGATTTTTTTATGAGAATCTCTGCAGATACAGGAACAGAAACGCATAAATTTCCACTTCTAAAATTTCACTAACTCTTCACTGTTTTCCAAATTTTATTTTTTTATATAATTTATTGTAAAACTGCTATTTTATTATTTATTGCAAATTTTACTGTTTATTGTAAAATTTTCAATATATATGATTTATTGCAAAATTTATGTTTATATAAAATTTTTTAAAGAATAAATCATTAGTTGATCTCTGAGGGTTTTCATGGTACGCCGACCTCAGCTGTTCGAAATAATGATGAAAAATAGGAAAGAAAATTCCGCAGCCCGGGATCGAACCAGGAACCTTTGGCTAAAATTTTTTGTAATACGAGATGAAAATATGACCGGAGACCTAATTAAACCTGTTTTCAAAGTTCCCGTGTATTTAATTAAAAAGATTAAAACTCATCTGCAAGAATTTATTTTTCGACCCTTCAAAAAAACTTTTAATAATAATTTCAAAAATGTTAAAAACTTCACAATTTAAAAAAAAAAAACTAGATCAAGAAAAATCACAATGACATTCTAATAAGATTTCAAAATGAATTATAAATTTTTAAATACACCTATCAATTTTAAATTTTGGCTTAATAATAATTTGAACGTTTATTCTTATCAAAACTATGTTTATATAATAATAATGAGGCTATATGTCAAAATTGTTATTAGGCCAAAATTTAAAAATTATTGGAGTATTAAATTTTAATTTCATTTGGAAATTTTATTAAGCGGTCATTTTGTGAATTTTCTTTTTTATTAATTTCTTGAAATTTTTAAAATTCATGAAATTATTCAATTAACTCGCTTCAACGAATCATTTGATTCAACTTTTAATAACTTTAAAATATTTTTGTTCTTCCTGTTTCTTGAGTTGAGGTTTTTAAATGCTATATTTTAGAAATATTCATAACAACTTCCATTTCAATGTCCCATTTTGGTTGTTTAATGAATTTTTTTTGCACGAAAATCGCCTATATTTAACATGAAAATTGTGTAGGAAACGCCACATTTAGAACCAAAATGGCGGCTCCATTTTCGTGTCCTGACCTTCTTTTATAGACCTTGGCCAACAGTAGTATTCAACAATAATACTACCAACAACAATATAAACAGCCAACAATATACCAACTAGCAATCCATTCTTACACTGATCATTATTAAAATTAAAAAAACAAACAAACAAACTATGACGATCCACAAATATGACGCTTAAGCGCAAGGACAATCATTAAAAGTAGCGGGAGCCATTTTAGAATCCGTGCTTTTCACACGGACAAGTGTATCATGCTCACGCGCTGGTTCTCCAGAATACTTTTTCATCTATGCTCCTGGTGGATAAACAAAACGTTACGTAAACAAAACTGTTGTCTACAAAAGAGTCTTTGACGATAACACTGAATATTAGCATTTTAGATGTATATCAACAATACAATCACATTTTGCATTTTCAATAATTAAGTCCAATGTAAAAAAAAAGCCTTAATCAGTGTTATTCAAAAATTTTACCTAAACAAATTTACCCCTTATTCAACCAACCCAAGATAAATTACTATAAACGGGTGAATAGGATTTGCATCGGGTTTTAATGACTTGCAGCAGGTTGGCGGATTTTATGAGTGAATATCCATACATTTTTCATGCGACGGGGTTTTCCCCTGGGAATAATCCTGGAGAAGTCATGGGTGAATAGCCCTGTACTCAAAGTTGGCAAAAAAAAAGTCAAATTTAGTTATTGTCAAATCTACCCTAAACAACTTGTATACAGGGTGTTCCATTTAACCTGACAAATCAAAATAACTCGAGAAATACGCATCATATATTTAAAAAAAAGTTATCCAATGATAACAAACTTGACCCCCCCACCAACCCCACCTCCTGAGGACGGGGGAGGGGGCAACTTCGAAATAGGAACCCTACTCACGCGCACAGACTCTGCCTCCATAGGACTGCTAACCCCCCCCCCCCCCAGACTTTGCTTGTGCACTAAAAAATGTTGAATTTTTGAAATTCTGACTTCGGATTCTTAAAGACCATCAAAAAGTAGAATAGGAATGTCTGCAAGACCCACCCTCTATCTCTTTGTCTTCATCTTCAAAATTGGATTCAAAACTTTAAAAGTTCCACACTTTTAGAGCTAACCTAAACGGTTTGATCAATTGAAAAAACACCAAGAATAAAACATTTCTCGAATATTATGTACAATCTGAATGTACCATTAAAAATAGGGGTTCCTATTTAAGATTTCAAAGTAACCTCCGCCTCCCTCACAAGGGGGGGGGGGCTAATTTCTTGGCTAATGAATTTCCCCACGAAGTAATTTACTTTTGATTTTGGACATTTTTTCGTACAATGCTTTGTTTTCGAGTTATTTCCATGTCTACACTTAAATGGACCATCCTGTATTATACATACAGTAAGCAAAAAATTAATGGCATAATAATCAACTTAATTTACGTAATAGAATTGGAGATAATTTTGAAAATAATAATAAAGTTAAAAATTTTATATTGTTGGAAATATTTTTTTTGTTGTAGATTGTTGCTTATGGAGAAATTTGATTGTATATTTATATTTTGTGTACCAGGTGCTACGCAAATTTCCAAGAATTTTCTTGTAAAAAGAAGAAAATACTTACCTTACACCCAACTTCCGCTGTCACCTTCAAAGTAGTCACTTTCGGCAAGTATGCAACGATCCCAGCGATTTTCCCATTTTTGGAAGTAGGGGTCTACTCCTGGAAGTCCGTAGGGTGTTCAAGGTCAGTTACGATTCCACTTGGATACCTTCAATGGAGTCAAAACGTCGCCCTTTCATTTTAGGGAAGAGGTAGAAGTCGCAGAGGCCTAGGTCAAGAGAGTAAGGAGGGTGGGGAAGGGTTACCATGTCGTTTTTTTTTGCCAGAAATTCTTTGACAACGAGCGAGATGTGTGCGGGCGCGGGCGCGTTGTCAAGGTGGAGCAACCAGTCTTTGTTCTTCCACAACTCGGGCCGTTTGTACGAAATTTTCCCTCAGCCTCTTCAACGCCTCTGCACGTTGCAACACAAACAGCAAATAACTCACATAGAAATACGCCTACGATTACGAAACTTAGCGGGGCAGCAGCTGAAAGTAAAGTTCTAGATAGAGACTAGAACTTTAGCTGAAAGGTACACCAAGAGGCATCTAGCGGCAGAACCTCGTACTGTTTTCAGTTTGGGTGGAATATTCAAATTCTCAGATATTTTGTGTAGCACCTCGTATGACCCAATTGCAATGAAGGCCGTGTGAAGGATTCCTATAAGATGATTATTCGGTATATGTACCAAGGCTCATACTAGTTCAGAATTCGTTAATACTTGCGGAAAATAAAGATAAAACAACGAAATATTAACACCTGTTTTCTTAAGCCTGATTTCTATGGAGTAGCGGGTTTAAGATGTCAGCTTTGAGTGTAGCACTCCGGATAACCAACTCTTTAGTGACGGATAACGCGGAATGTGCATAAGAAATTATACTGAAAGTATACCGGTATGCTTCTAGTGTGTTAACATTTCGTTAAGTTTTATCTTTATTTTCCGCAAGTTTTAACGAATCCTGAATTAGTATGAGTTTTGGTATACTAAAATACACATATACCGTTTGTTCTATCCCAAGTCAATCTGTCACGCTTGTAGTGGTTTGTTAATGGTGGAATGGAACGTAAATGTCCATGTCTCAGCACTGATGAATTTTTCATGGCTCTGTACACTGTCGTACTACTGCATAGAAGGTCCAATTCAGCTCGAATTCGCCTTACAGATGTGCATTCATTGGATGCTGCGTTGACAATGCGCCGCGCATCACAAGGTTTTAAGATTGCTTTCGGCCATGTTTTATTTTTTGGTGTTTCTGAAGTTCTTTTGATTTTAGGTAATCAGCAACTGTCGATTTTGGTCTGTTGACAAAAGCAGCAGTCTCACTACGGATTTTCCTTGGCTAGCAAAGGGATCAATGTTTTTCATAATCGGTGACATTTTTGCCTCGTCCCATTGTAGGTCTATGTTTCAATTCGAAGCCCAGTGAAAAAAAAAATGACCCATGCAATGTTTAAAACAGGGCTGTCCAAGATTTCTGTCCGCGGGCAGCGCCCGTGCACGCGGGTAATCTTCCTTACCCCCCTATTGCACATTACCTTGGCCAGTTCCTTAAAGTCGAGTTGCTAATTATCAATTCGACATTGTAAAAAAAAAACAACAAAAAACGAGGCAGTTTACCATTTTATTTCCTTCGTTTTAATATGACAATTTTCTCGATTTCAGGTAGAATTGTATTTTTTTCCCCGATAGGACACGATTGCATATTAAGCATTTCGAATCCGATCTGTGAACAATGAGAAAAAAAAAGCAGATTCTCCCACTCCGGTTTAAATACTGGTTCAGTGATTTTATGCTTTTTCGGAATGTGCGCCATGTTATGCGAGACGAAGAACAAGCAAGTATCAGTAACAAAAGAAATAATGCCTCATTTAATGCAATCGCCCCCTAAAGTCTGGCAACACTGTATAGGAAAAACTATACCCACTCCCCTCCTGAGTTTTGGACTATCTCCTCGGCTTTGCCCGCGAGCATTTTATGTTGCACGCGGGCGACATGCACGATTTGGACGGCCCTGGTTTAAAAGTACATTAATTTGCATAAATAACAACGACCAATAGTAAATGGGTTGTCTCATTGAGTATTGAGGGGCCTGTCCGAATAAATGTGAAACACTCAATTTCAATATTTTTCTAAGTTTTCAAATGTTTTTTTTTAATAACGAGTTGTTTATGTTTTTTTGTTATATTTAGAGGACCTATAGTTCATTTGAAGCATTATCATTACGAACCGTTGACTGACGCACTCTTTCAAAAATGCCTGGCATTTCACGAATATTTCCCGCAGCAACAACTATTCTAGCAACTAAATCTTCTTCTGAATCAATTGGTGTTTCATAAACGACAATTTTTATGCCCCCAAAAGAAAAAGTCAATGCGTAGGTACATAAAATAGTCCCTACTGAATTTTGGAATAACTAAATTTCTTCGTTTCCGGACAGGGGTTTATATGATAAATTTGCCTCAAATTGCCTGAAGAATGCATATGCAAAGTTTGACCATATAGTTTTGAAACAAACACAATTCAGGCGACGAATCAGCCAGGTCTACTTCTTTCCATTTACATGAACAGGGCATTCCATTTACATGGCAAGGGGAAGAGGTTTAGTTTCTTAACGTATCATCACCATCATTATCATTTCTCGGAAACGGTGCGTTGTTCACTCTGTATAAAAACCTCTGATGATGATCTCAGTATCGAAACGAGCAAGGGTGCGTAGGGTATTTGAGGACATGTGATAGAGCGCCTGCAGTTATGTATACACTAATATCTGTACTTTCATCTTTACAGAGCATCAATGGCGGACTAGCAGCATGCGCAAGAAATAAAAAGACACGCCGTGATCGTTGCGCTACACGCACAGCACAGCGATCGTGAAATTGCAACATTTTTGAAAGTCGCCAGATCGTTTGTGAACTTGTGTCGCCTGGAGCTGAGCGGAAAATGTACGCACAACTTTCGAACCGAACTGTATGAGAACACCACAGTTTGTACAACAGGTACAAAACATTATTGATGCGAACCCAGGAATGTCTGTCAGAGCCATCGCCCGAGATCTCCAGGTTTCGGAGGGCACAATCCGCACTGTGGTGCATGAGAACCTTTGTTACAAGTCATATGTCCTGAGAAAAGGGCAGTTCATGTCGTCGAAAACACAAGAACAACGACTGCTTCGAGCAAAGCGATATTAAACAAGGCCAAACTCCGGAGGAACCTGGGATGCTCTGTTTTTTTTTTTGTTGTTGTTTTTTTTTCGATGAAAAAGGTTTCATCCAGGACCAAAAGGTGAACCGGCGAAGAGGCAGATGGTTATGTGCGATCCCTCGGATGTACTTCAGATCACAAATCCTTGGACTATCTCAAACATGTGAGGCGTTGCTGAACGGAAAACTAATCGACATTCTTACAACACCATTGGCCGGGTAATGGCCGGCATACAGTAGGACCATTTAATTCGGGCATGTCAAACCTTCCGGTCTCCCATTGAAGTCGCCATTGCGGCTAATGGCGGTTACATCGAATAAACCTTCCTACATCTGTGTACCTAAATTTATATGAATAAACTACGTTGTTTGGCTTATATGATGTTTTGTTCTGCTATCTGGATCGTGTCCTCAATTATCCTACGCACCCTGTATGTTCCTGCTACAGCGACCCTGCATTTACTTCAAATGTTCCTTATGTCGACTTTGCTATTTCGAGCGTTTCTCTAATTTTTTTTTTTTTGCAATAAGGGATATTTGGGAATTGTTTTATGACCTACACGGTTTCATTGATTACTTTGGATTTTCACTTCGTTTTCAGTATTTTTCCATTTCACTTTTTTTCTATTTATGAAAATAAAGGATAGGTTCATTTTCAGTAAGTGTAATGTAAATTGAAATCTTCATCGTGCCTACATTTTTTTTGGCCGAAATCAGGGGGGTGGGTATGTTCTGATCTTTTTTCTTTTAATTATTTCATATGAAATAAATATTCCATACAATTATGCACATCTAAATTTACATGACTTGTATATATATCAAATTTAGATCCTGTATGGATTTCGCTGTAATTTGTAGTTGAGTACTATGCCATTCATTAACTTTTTGCTCATTGGGGGATTATTGTCTCATACAGGGTGATTCTAAAGTACTGCAAGCCATATTTTCTGTTAATCTCTTGAAAAAGAAAGATGCCAAGCACAAATCCACTCGACAACAGGTATTTGCAGCAACACGCTTTAAAATATCAACAACAACGTTGCGGATGTTGTCCTTTAATGCGTTGATGGTCTTCGGATTGTTTTTGAGATAAGATCAGAGAAAGAAACTGACATTGTTAGTGGCGTTAGATCGGGTGAGCCACATTAACGTTGTGTTGTTGACTTCTTTAGCACATCTCTGTTCAAACTGTTTACGAAACGCTGTCTGAAAAGTTTTGAAGGAATTAATCTTCAAATAAGATTCCAAACTAAATACCTTGCTGTTTATACATGGTTAATTGTGTCAGGCAACTCTTACGTGAGTGTGTTCTCATTTCAAGTGGCATCTTTATATTTATAAAGATATAAAATTTATGAAAATATGGGTTGCAGGACTTTAGAATCGCCCTGTAGTCATGGATGTTACTTTAATAAATTCTTCACCTTCTAAAAGTTTTTCGAGCATTTCAACAATTAGATCAACAGAATAATTCATCGTGAAGTGAATGTTCCTTTTTGGCAAGATAAACATTCTGTCGGCGAGAGTGGACACTGAGATAAGCAGAAGTAGTGGGTTCATTTCCTGGATCTGGAACATATGAGGGGAAGAGAAATGGGTTGAAAACGAGATATCGTTATATATGCGCAATGAGGTTTATAAAGATGCCGCTTATTAAGAACTTTTGGTTTATAAATAAACCTAAATCTACTCATTCTTTCTTAATCTTACGGAAATATTAATTTCCATTGAAATGAAAAATAATATTGTATAGTCAAATAATAAATAAGAATAGTTTAGAGATAACGCACCATTGTATAGCCAACCAGAGAAAAGAAACGTTGAAATTCACGTCGGACTAAATGACGGATCTTTTTTATTACTTTTCCAGTGATAAATTGTGTGCATGAAAGGCGATGTGAACGAAGCAATTACTTGGAACTTCAAATAGTCATAAAAAGAAACTGCTCGCGCCAGCACCGGGTCCAGTCATTGAGGGGCCCGATTGGAACTTTTTTTCGCGGACCCTTCTAGTGGCGTGCATTTTGTTTACATTACATATACACTGAGTACATGTAGATATTTTACTATAAAAATAACAAAAACTGTAAAAATATGACGTGTTGTAACGTTCATCAGTTTGTAAAGAAAATATTTAGACAAAAAAAAAATTTGATGCCAGTTACCCTTTAAATTATTAATATCACGGGTATCGATATGAGCCAGATTATCTTGGGATCTCTTTTTGATTTTTTTTTTTTTTTTTTTTTTGGAAAATTTTCCTTCAACGATCGTTGAAATAATCATTAATTAACGTAAGAGTGGAATTATCTACTCATTTAAGAAATATAATATGACCTCGTAAGAATGCTTTTTATAATAACTTAAAACGTTAAATCTCAACGCTGTTAACAAATCGAAAGAAACAAAATGCTCTATTTTACCAACAATCCCATTCTTCTTTTTTATACATTTATTTACAAGCATAATTTTACAAAAAGGCTCCTGAAATGAAGTTTATTAATATGTCGACTAAAAATAAAACTCATCAAGCTTTCGAGTCTTTCGGTTTGCAATCGCAGTTCAAGGCGAGTTCCGGATTGGATGCCGCTGTCGGACTAGGTGACGGTAATGGCGATACCGTTGAAGCTTCTTTGTTGCTATTGGTTCTAAATAGCGAGGAATACCTAGGAAGCGATTCGACCCTCTGAAAAAAAAAAAAAAAAAGAAAGAAATATCTCAATTAGTTCGGCTGTGAGAAAAAAGAATATATTTCGAATTTTGGAAGTGAAGGGATGCAGTACTTTGTTACTGTTGTTCCTAAATAGTGAAGAATATCTAGGAAGTGCTTCAGGGTCCTGAAATTCAGTAGATACAAAATTAAACATTTAAGATTTGTTTATAGTTAATATGGTGTTAAAAATATTTACAAAGTATACCTCCATTAATGCTTCATAGGTCGGAGGGTGATCAGATATGTCGCCATTGGAAAATGCCATATTCGTGAAGGCATCTGTTGTGTCGGATGTTGATTGCCGGTTTTCAGCTGCTCTTCTCTTCCTAAGCGAAAAAAATAGCGAATATATTTATTTATTTATTTATTTATTTATTTATTTATTTATTTATTTACGTTGGGGTTAGAAGATTACAATGGTGCCCTACAAGGCCCGTATGGTATGAACCAACGAATTAGGCCAGGAGGGCATTATACAATAAACAATAAAAATTGAAAAAAGGTTAGTAGATAACAAATGGATTGTAAATATTATAATATGGTTCACTGAGTTCGCTAAAACTAAGTAATCAAACAATCAAATCAAAGCAGGTGCACAAAATAATCTTAACGAATTAAATAAAACAAATATAATATAAATAGGCGATAAAATATTGCAATCCTGATATTGTGGTATAATGTTTACAAAGTCAAAGTGTTCAAAGTTAAAGCTTTGCAATAATAACATTTCGATTAAAGCTCCGCCCTTAAAAAAGTGTTCTCTTTCGCTGATTGAACAATCCTATACAGGGTATTTTTGAATTGAGTACAGATTTTTTGGGAGATGATAGAAGAGATCCTTAGAAGTATTTTTTGTCATATGAACATGGGGTCCCCGCAGCTCCGTTTACTTACAATACTGCATTGAACAATCAAATGACACCGGGACGCAGTGTGCGTTGGTAGGCCTAGATTATTTTATTCAGCATGTTAACAGTTTTCAGCATCGTATTTCGTTGAATATTTGGGCTGGCATGATTCACAATGTCCTGATTGGGCCATATCTCCTACAATGCCGTCTTAACGGGCAAACATACCTTAGTTTCCTGAAGGAGGAGCTCCCTGGTTTTCTTGAAGACGTTCCACTAATGACCAGACATTTGATGTGGTTTCAACAGGACGGCGCACCTTCGCATTACGCAAGAGCAGTTAGAGATTGCCTAAATGAGACATATCCTGGTCGTTGGATTGGTCGTGGCGGACCAGTTGCTTAGCCACCGAGATTGCCAGATCTCACACTGATGGATTTTTTTTATGGGGAAGCATAAAATCAATGGTGTACTGTGGCTCGTGTTGTCGCGGCAGCAGGTGACATCAGCGACCGTGCAAATCAACTGTTTCCACGCGTATATCAATCCATCATAAGGCGTTGCGAATTGTGCTATGAAGCAAATGGCGGTCATTTCGAACAATTACTGTAAAAGTTATTACAGTAGATTGCTTGTGTTAATTGTTAAAAATAAAATAATCTAGGCCTACCAACGCACACTGCGTCCCGGTGTCATTTGATTGTTCAATGCAGTATTGTAAGTAAACGGAGCTGCGGGGACCCCATGTTCATATGACAAAAAATACTTCTAAGGACCTCTTCTATCAACTCCCAAAAATCTGTACTCAATTCAAAAACACCCTGTATAAATTCATAAAGGCTTTACATTTTAAATTTACCTGGCTTACTAAAATATTAGTTATTAAGTAACGTCCACTGCTTAAAGAAGCGATATTCTAATTCAGAGATCTACGTGTGACCTACTTCAGCTCTGTTATTATTTATCAACAATTTCTTTAATATTAATGCACTTCATATGTTCTAATACGATCGTTTGGTGTGGCTTTTTTGATGAAAAACTACCAAACACCTGATTTCCATTCAAATCCGATCGTTTGGTGGAACTTTTTTTTTTACTGGATTACAATAAACACATCTCAAATAATTTAACTTTCTTGGATTTTTTTTAAATTTTTGCATCTTAATATCCAGGATTTGATTAAAAAAAGAAACATTCTTATAAAACAGCTGCTTTTATATAGAATCACGGCGACGGGATAAAATCGTATAAAGCAGAAGATCGTAATAACGAGGTTTGACTTTAGCTTATTAAAAAAAAACTTATTTTTGAGTGAATAAATCGAAATGTCATAAATTCAATACTTAATGATTCGAAATTTAAATAGAAGTTGCTTAAGTCCATTCGGGATTTCGAATCTCAGTAGCTCATGAGCCAAGCATGGATATATAGAATACTACATTCACGGCCCGAATCACGTAAGCTAAAGGGAGGCACATAGCTTGCAACCAAGGCAAAGTATATAGAGCAAACAGCTAATCTGTAAACTCGACAGACTCTCTACCTCGGCCTGTAACAAGTCTGTAAACAAACTGGACAGCGATGTCTTTGATGTAGCTGCTGTCAACTACGTGATCTAGAGTCCCTGTACACTAATAAGTATACAGGGACTCTAACGTGATCGGCACGCTCGCGCACCAAGCGGCTAGTAAACGACCTTGGTGAAGATCAATGTTAACATAAACTTTTTCAGCCGATTTATAGTTTATATTTTTGAAGATACTATATACATGTATTATAAACATTCGAGTCACATTAAAATGACCACCATGGGCGGCTCGGACAGCGGCTAGACGGGTTGGGAGAGACTCAGTGAGGTGCTGGAAAACTGTTTACAGGAATATTGAGCCATGCGGACCGCAGTTCAGTTGACAGCTGCTGGAGAGTGCGAGGTGGAGTATCCATGGAACGAATAACCCTTTGGGTTAAGTTCGGGGAATTTAGGGGCCAGGGAAAGTCTTCCTCGTGCTCTTCTAACCACTCACGTACAATTCCAGCTATATATGATGTCGCAATGTCGTGCTGGAAAATGCCATCATGCCCAGGAAAATCAATGTCCATGTATGTGTGTATATGGTCGGTAAGGTTCGATACGTACATAAATTGCCGTTACAATGATGAGTGCGCCCAGAGAATGCCACGAAAACATTTCCTAGACCATAACGCTGTCTCCCCCAGCTTGTTGCCGTCCACAAATGGTTGAAGGGTGTTTGTTTTCTGATGTTTCTTCCGTTTGCGCCAATGTCCATTCGTCCGATGAAGAAATAAACGTGATTCGTCTGAGAAGGCAACCTTTTGCCAATCAGTGGATGTCCAATGTCGATACTGTCGTGCAAATTCTAGCCTCTTCCGCCGATGTACAGTCGTTAGCATAGGTGCTGTCACCATCCGTCTGCTGCAGAGCCCCATACGAAGCAAAGTTCGCTGAACTGTCGTTCTGGACACACTTGCGGTAACCTCCTGGTTCATTTGGGCAGTAAGTTGCTCCACTGTAGCATGACGATTCGCCCGAACGCACCGCCGCAGTCGCCGTTCCCCTCTTTCATCTGTGGCTTGTGGAGCACCGCATTTTCCACATCTCTTTATTTTCTATAGTGCCTTTTTACCATGCGAGATACACTAGTTTAGGAGCACCTCTTTGTATTAGTATAAGAGGGCTATCTAGAAAGTAAGTTCTGCTCTTGCACTGCAGTCATGGTAATTTGTTGCCATGGCGTCATTTTCAAAGCTTCCTGACGAGGGTTTACAATGTCTCAGAAGATCAAAACAACGCCACGTGTCAACAATCAACGCAGAAGTCTAATGCAAAACACTCAAGAAATTGCGACATGCAATACAGAATAAGCGATGTGGTATGCTTATCCGGGGTGTTGCGTTGATTCACGACAAGGTTGCTGCAACTCAGAATCTCCTCAAGGCCTTCCGCTGGAAACAATTCGACCATCTCCCCTAAAGTCCAGACCTTGTACCAAGTGATTTCCATCCGTACATACATCTGAAATTTCTCTTTGGCGGACAGCGGTTTCACAACGATGATCGGTCAAATAAGCGGCTGTCGTTTGCGTCACAGGCGACACCTTTTTATGATAAAGGAATACAACGTCTGGTGCAACGCTGCGAAAAGTGCCTCAACATAGTGAAAACTACGAAGAAAAATAGTGTAAGGTTGTATTCTTCAAATACCAGCAAGCAGCTTTGCTAATTTTTTATTTATTTTTTATTTTTTTATTTTATTGACCCGTTGGAACTTACTTTCTGGATAACCCTCATACCTAACTGTTCTTAGTACACATATAAATTTTAAAACGAAGTATACTTACGATCTGACGAGGCAAGCATAGAACCAAACAGTGCAAAATATGATGAAAGCTGACACACAGATGATTATAATGACTTGAACGTCTGACAGATGATAATCTAAAAACGTGAGATTGGAAAAGTCAAGGTAAAGTAAAAATTAAATTTAATCATGTTATAGTCATCGCCATCTAAGTTGAACAATCGCTTAGCTATTCCATGAAACATCCGCTTTCGTTTTCGAAACATTGTTTTCGTATTTAAATAGATAAATGGAATTAATAAATTAAAAAATGGCGCAGAATAGTCGACTCGAAGGCAATTTGTATTATATTTTGACTTTTAATAGGCTTTCCACGTTTCAACGATATCTTCGCCTTTACTATAGTAGAACAAGTGCATCATGGGTAAAATCCAGACAAAGCATATTGATGAGAAGACTTATTGCGCATGTCAAAAAGATCGTTCAACTTACGCGGCGGTGAGTATAGATGAATTCATTAATTATAGAAATATATACAAGGTGCCCCATTTAACCTGAGAAATCAAAATAACTCGAAAAATACGCATCATACAAAAAATTTAAAAAATACGTGTTTAATATTTTTAAAAAAGCTATCCAATGACACCAAACTTGACCTCCCCCCCAACCCCATCCCCTGTGGGTAGGGCAGGGGGCAACTTTGAAATTTCAAATGGGAACCCCCATTTTTATTACAGATTCGGATTCTACGCTGAAAAATACGTATGTTTTGTCTGAAACTTTTTATTTTTGATTCGTGATAGATGGCACTGTAATCGCACAAACTAAGATTTTTCATGGTGGCGTCTCTCCATGGTCCGTGCCCATAGTACTTCAGAGACGATTCGATAATCATTAGACGCTTACCTCTCTAATTAGGAGAGGTGCTTAATCAATCTTTGAAAAGTGTTTCATGCCACTGTCATTCACTTTTAACTTTGGATCATAAATTATGTAATTGTGCACGAAAAAAAAAATGTTTTTCATTATGGCGAATGTAGGAGAAATTTGTCGAGGTAATATGTCAATTTCTTTGCTGAACGTTTTCCTGAAAGAGTACGATCACGTTCTTCTTTTGTTAGAGTTGTTTATCATAGTTTTCTACTGAGGGAAGTGTATAACCGAAGAAAAGAACGCGTGCAGCGACTGTTTGTGGAGAAAATAATCAAATAGCAGTGGCTCATATTCCACATGCGAACGTCCGAGAAATATCGCACCAATCAGGAATTTCTCGTATGAGTGGAGAATGCTGAAATAACCTAAATTTCATCCGTATCGTGTGTCCTTGGATCAAGAACTAAATATCGATGGTTTTCGAAACCGACTTGTCAATGAGCCAGAACTTTTTTGCTCGTGTATTATGCTCTGATGAGTCAACATTTACGAACCACGGTGAGTTAATCGCCATAACATGCATTATTGGATGTAGAAAACCCATACTGGATTTGTCAAGTAAACCATCGGCGTCATTAAATTGTTCGGTTAATGTTTGCTGTGGAATAATTGGCGATAAACTTATCGGACCATATGGCGGTTATGACGGTAATTTGAATGGTAACAAATACCGAAACATTCTTGAAGACGAACTACTACAATTGCTTGAAGGCCTGAACTTGGAAGTGCGACAGAACATGTGTACATTCATTATTCGTTAGCACGCGAGATATTGGATCGAGATTACAATCATCGCTGGATCGGTAGGTGAGGATCGGTGAACTGACCAGCCAGATCGCTAGACCTTATCTACCCATTTTTTTTTCTTGTGGGGTTACCTAAAAGATGCCGTTTATGATGAAATACCTATAACTCGCGAAAATAATGATGCAACGAATAAGGGATGTTTGCGCCGCAATTACATTATAGACAAGCTTTTGAGATGTGTACAGACATTTGAAGCTCGAATCAATAGGTGCATTGAAGTTCGAGATCATCATTTTGAGCATTTAATTTAAATGAATGGTGAGAGGCGAGGGGACTCGTCTAAAACAAGCTTCCAGAGGGAACAGAAATGATATTGAACAGAAAGGATATTGAACAGGTAATTTTTTTTTTATTTTTCAATCCAAACTGTATTTCTCGAGAATTGCAAAAAAAATCTTATTTTGTGCGGTTACAGCGCCACCTATTACGAATCAAAAGAAATGTTTCAAACAAAACTTGTGTAATTTTAGGATCCGAATCTGCAATAAAAAATGAGGTTTCCATTTGAAATTTTAAAATTGCCCCTCGCCCCATCCACAGTGGTTGAGGTTGGGGTTGGGGGGGGAGGGGGTCAAGTTTGATATCATAGGACAGTTTTTAAAAAAATATTAAACACGTATTTTTTTATTTTTTTGTATGATGTATATTTTTTGAGTTATTTTGAACTGTCAGGTTAAACGGGAGACCCTGTATATTGGAGGAGCTGAATGCAGTCAAAGAATACCTGAATCTGATTTGGTTATGCAGATGCTTTTCAAGTTTGCGAATCCTTCGTTACATTTGCACACAAATCGATCCTGGTGAAACTGGCAACTGGAATGGGCTGTGAATCTACTACATTGATCATCATCGATACACTGGCAACCCAAGCACACTAACATAAAAATAGTTTGCATTTAAGCTTGTGAGTATAATTACCATTTCGTAAGTTCGTTAGAATTAAGAACCACTTACCTGGCCTCGGTACGCATATATTACCAAATTGCGTGTAGTTTCCATTACACAGGCAAAAGCCAAAGCCCAGGCCGTACATCTGATTACAAAATGAATTTCTCGGACACTCCTTATCGAAAGTACATCTGTTTTTTAAATTTTTTCCTATAATCGAAATAAATCGATAAGGCAAGGAAAACACTACTAACACTATATTATGTTGAGCTCGATAATACCCAATATAAGGTGGACCTACTGAAATTAAAAAAAAAATTAAATAATGGTCATATTATTTCTAAATATTACAAACTAAAATTTCGGATTTTTGTGTTAAGAACATTTTCCATCAACCTCTTTGGCATGTCACTGATCATGGTGCTGAAATGTATAGAAGCCGTAAAAGTAAATATAGCTTGCTCTTGGGGTAATGGCAATCAGTCGATCTGAGGCAGAAGGAAGTCAGCACTATAATTCTGGTGATGATGGGGAACTGTTATATGTGCGGATTTTGCGAGAGATGGTGAGCTGTAGTATCACTGCATTTCTTGCGGCACATGTGAACATCAAGCCTATTATAGAGGGATATAGCAAATTGATTTGTCTGCAACACATTTTCAGTGTGAATTCCTAGTGAACTATTCATTGCACATTCGGTTCCTGTAGAGACGTTTTTCGTTTTGGTTTTGTTTGTGTTTCACTTGTTTAAAAATAATTTCATTCTAATCCAATTAAATTTTAGTATTTAGCTATTATCTAGACAACTTTGTTTATTTAGAGTTCAGTTTACGTATACAATAAAGAGTCCGATTTTCGATATACAAGACAAACACAGGTTCCATGCACTCATTTGGCGACAGCGTTTTTCTGAAAATCTGCTCGCCTTCGAGCAGAATCCGTTGTATTGCGAATCAGACTTTATTGTTGTTAGCCTTTTATTTAAGTATTAATTTATTCTTCGCGTGTTTTATGAACACAATGATATTTCGATGTGTTTTAAGCAACCAAAACTCTGAACGCCATCACGCGGGGGAATACAGGTCAACGTACCAAATCCACGTTTTCTCCTTTTACACCAAAAGCATAACAAGTAGAAAGATTTACCTCGATTCATTCGAAGTGCACAGCTCGGGTTATTATATTTCAAAAAATGGTGTACCTAGGGTATGCACGATCTTATTGTGATTTATTCTTACGCTTTCGTCATTACCCCGTTCTCCCTTATACTCTTACAAATTTTGTAGTTTATTTGATTAACATTTAGATAATTTTATTAGTATTTTTTGTTTTCTTAAAAAATAGACAATCTACTTAATACTACTTAAGAAAGGCAAGTTCGGACATCTGTTAGCGATTTTAATAGTCGAGATGAGACTTCATTTCCTCCAATAAAAGGCAAAACTTCAAAGGATTGCTAGTGAGGGGGCCTCCCGGCGCTGTTCAGTTTGCGCTCGTCATCGATTGGCTGTTGAGAGTAAGTACTATCAGTAAACTACTTCGTAATATAGAATATCTAAGTGAGTTTATCTTAATAGACTTTATCTTTTGTGTGATTATCTTATTTTTGCAGCTTCACATCATAGACTTCTCCGCTTCATCATAACAACCGATCTCGTTGTAGAAAGGATTAGACTTAGATTACCTCAGGTGATATTATCAATATCTTCCGAATAGTATTTCTACATGAAAATCATTATTTAGAAGGCCAAGGAATTTGAGAATCATTTATTTTATTTTTTTTCCACTTTAAGTCAAGTGGAACATGAATTCTCCAATTTTATTTAACTAAATCAATTTATTAATAGACAAGGAAGTTAATGTCCTCTCTTACTCGCTCTCAATTCACAAGCACCTGCGCCCTTGCCATGATAACTGGATATGCCATTGCTCGAACCCACAAGAATGTTCACGATCCTGAAACATGTGTTATAAAAGACATTTCAGACTGAATTCATGGAAACTCACTTTGTCGACCTATCCAGTATGTATGAGTGTTTATGTCGTATTTGTATTCTGCTCTACAAGTAAACTCCCCTTCGGAGGCTAACATCTGCATACTTATTTTGTTCTCATTTTCGTTCTCCCTGCAACAAAAATAATAACAGAATTATGAAAATCATCAAATTTCCACAAGTAATCGAAATATTTTTACAATTAAAGCGTTATTAAAAACAATATTTACTTATTTACCGACAAAGATTTTCTGACGATCTACAGTTGAAAGCGTTCAAAACAGGACTGTCAGTTTCTGCACGAAAATTAACATTATTCTTTATAAATACTTTAGAAGGGCGATTCAAAGTTTAAACTCCAAGTTTAAAACGTAATTACTGCAAAACTATAAAAAAATATCCGAGTGTTGCTGCTTGTGGCAGTTGTGTGTGACCTTAGAAGATTATTTTGTGGAAAAATCGTACCAATGTTGCATTCAGCGCTTTCAAAGGAAGTTTCCTGAAGCTCCTATACCAGGGAAAACAACTGTGTATGATCATAATTTAAGGAAGTAAGTCCGTGCAGCCTCGCTTGCAGCATCAATCTTAGCGGCACCACCACCACAACTATTTGTTTGCTAGAGTGTCCATTAGTTTCTACAATTCAACATAATTCCGCGGTGTGAATTTTTTTTATAACAAACTATAAAATTTTAAAGACAACTTTTGTTTTTCTTCATTGATGAAGATACAGAGTTAATTACAAATAACACTGCTTTTTACTATGTGTGCAGATATTTTCTTAAACTACTCGAGCAGAAACATCAATGTGAAGAATGCGAGGTTCTGAAACTTGAGAAACCTATTTTGGGAGAACAAACATTATTTCTCAGTTTTAAAGCTTATAATTATTGTTGAGTTGACAGTCATTTCTACAATATTTCTGTTCCTACGGATAAATTTTCTGAAATCATCAAAAATTCCGTGTTTCATTCAGTTCAAATATTGATGCACCAATATAAAATCATACCTATAACAATCAATTTAAACTGCATCCAAACCTTTGTTACACCATCCAGACCATTGTTAATTCATATCTATTGTACAGGGTGATTACAAAAGAACTTCACACTTTTAAAACTTTATTACATCAAAGCTATTCAGAATGTAGACACACCACATACGGATTCTTAAAGAAAAACTCTTGAAGTTTAT
>JAHWFO010041365.1:1639361-1652275 GCA_023313115.1 Rhysida immarginata | reverse complement strand
TTAAATGATTATTGTGGATTTGTGGTTTCCTGTCGTCGTTAGTTTGAATAACTCAATCAATACAATACAGAGCGATGGGATTATCCATTCTATGAAAAATCCGAAAAACAGGACTTGTACGTGATATACCGGGACTTTATTTAAACTCTTCTTGTGTTATCCTCAGAATAAAACAATGTCCATCTTCACCACCAGGGAACTTCACTGGATATTTTGGACCCAACTTTTTCTTGCCCTTGGCATAGAAGCTCGTATACCCTCTTGCTCTATTCGAAACTTCCGTTGTTCAGATGTTTCCAATGCCCGTATAGCCTTTTCACTTTTAGCTGCAGAGTTTCTCTGACCAATACTCGTTCTTTCTCTTTCATTTCCAGATATATAAATTTTTGCCAATCGTCTGTACGTTTGATAGGGAGCTCAAGGGAGACCCGTGTGACTCCTTTGCCACCTCAATAGACGCTGTCTTATTTATGTCCTGTCACTGCATCATCATTTTATGTTCATTATTAATAATTATTGGAAACGAATGTTCAATCATCGCATTGTCAGCATCTCAGTTTCCAAAATATCCACATTCACACAGAATATAGTCAAAATGCATTTTTATGAAATGTTTAGATCTGCTATGCTACCAAATAAGCTAGGCGATAGCCCCCGCGTGGCTCGACTCTGTTTTTTTCTTTTTGATTATATTTTGCAATATCTTAAAAATAAACACATGAAAATGCTTAGAATTAATACAGTAAAAATTCTTAATGAAAATTCGAAAAAAAATATTTAAATGCTCACAATGGATGGACCTATCCAAGTATGCCACTGCTAATCTAAATAATTTCTTAATCACGTGATCTTATTTTAGATATACACTTCGATGTTGTTGCAATTTACACTCTACTCTCGATGTCTGGAAGCAAAACTTGGCCATTCATACTTTGTGTAGTCTAGCGGTTGCCGATTCTTCTATTGACATACTTACCATTTGCTCAATACAGCACGGAGCTAAAGGACTGCTTCCTCTGTCATCTTTCCACTCTTTCTCAATAGTCTGCTAACTCCCCATTATCTCCAGTTACTGATCATTTTTAAAGATTTTTCAAGAAATTCTTAAGTACTAAGAACTCTCAATTCTAAGAAAAACCTGAATAACAGGAATTCTATGCATTGTTACAAATTGAACCTTATCTATATTGCACAAAATTTGCCTTGCATTGTTGGTCATGAGATATTTCTTATTAATATACCCTCATTATGAATATCGATTTATTATCGATAATTATTATTTTTTCGCAATCTAAGGTAGACAGTGACCTTCCTCATGCTTTGAAGGTGAAGTATGCAAAATTTCATCAAGATCGGAATAAAACTGTAGATTTGTTTAAGAAACAAACCCATTCACAAACAAACATTCTTCTTCATATACACTCACGAGCCAAAAGTCATGGGTTAGCAGTGGATTAATTTTCAAGTGGCAGTAGCATCATGTGCAAACAATATAAATATGCAAATCAGTGCAGGTAGGTTTAGTTACACTGTCATGAGTAAAGGGTGAGGTGTTCAGTGTGACAATAGCTACATGACAAGAGCTATCCGAATTCGAATGTGGCCTGGTATGTGGAGCACATCGTATGGGTCATTGAATATAGGAGGTGGCTCAAGAATTCAAATCCCACGGTCCACATTTTCAAGAGTCTACCGAGAGTACCAACTTGACGGCATTACCTCCCACCATGGACAACGCAGTGGTCGACCGCACCTTCTCAATGAACGGGAACAACGGCGTCTGAATAGGATGGTCACCGCTAACAGGCAACAGACACTACGCCAGAGGACATCACATTTTAACCAGGGTGATACTAGAGCTGTATCGATGTGAACTGTGCAACGAAATCTGGTGTCCATGGGACATGGAAGCAGAAGACCCACGAAGGTGCCCTTGCTAACAACAAGACATCGTCAGCAACGTCTCTCCTGGGCGCATGAACACATCGACTGGACACTTGACAACTGGAAACGTGTAATCTGGTCTGATGAGTCTCGAGTCCAGCTGATACGAGCTGATGTAGGGGTCGAGTGTTTCGCAGACCCCATGAAGGCCATGGACCCAAGTTGTCAAGCATGCACTGTGCAAGCCGGTGGTGGCTCCGTAATGGACAATTGTAGGAAGCTCTCCAGTCGGCAATGTCTTCAGATGTCTTCCACCATCTTGTGGAATCAATGCCACGTCGCACTGTGGCACTTCACCGGGTTAGAGGAGATCCCACATGTTATTAGGTGCTATCCCATGACTTTTGGCATGTGTATACAGAGATGAAGAAAAATAATTATGTGAAAAGAATTATAAAGAGCTATTTTTTAAAAAATTCTGTAAACATTCTAGCCCAATCGTCGTACAATCTCAGCGACGAATCCACAGATTCCATAGTCTCCTTGTTGGCGAATAGAAATTTTCAGTTATAAAATTATATTTCAATCCCAGTTTAAGGAAAAAAAACATTTATGCAGTACTTAAAAAATAATAAAAAACTATAGATTATTATTGAGGCAAAGGTTTCTCTTCCAGTTTCTCGTACTCTCTTTAAAATATTTACGTTGAAGTTATAAACTCATTTGAGAATATTCTATAGAATTATTAACATATGTATTTATTTCAAGTTTTGTTAGAAGGGCGGGTAAAAAAACAACTGGGTCATTCCACGTCAGTTCAGGCAGGCATTGGCACTGACCTCTCGGATTTTAATGAAATTTGGTATATACGATTGCCCTAGGGAGTTGGTAATGAATGTCAAATATTCATTTTTTTGGAAGTTATGGACATTTAAAATTTTCGAAATTTGAGTGGGGACCTTATCTATGAAGTACAGTAACTTCGGTTGTATTTTACTTAGAAAGATGTGATTGGTGACATATGAAAGCTCTTTAACTGTAGATTCTATATGAAATTTTTAAAATTATATTACGCATGCGCAAATATTTGAATTTAATAAAAATATTTTATTTATGCAAATTTCTCAAAAGGTGGGTATTTTTTTTCGTTAAAAAATTATTAATATCTTACACATACTTTCATAAATACAATACAAAAAATTCAAAACTGTGTTTTGATCCATTTTGAAGATATTAATTTTTAAAACTTGAGCTCCAAGCAGCAGGAGTCAGGTAGTAGGGACTTGACTATTCGTACAGGGAAGAGAAAGCGTGTAACCTTGGCACCATTCACTTATTTACGTTTTATTATTTATATAAATAGTATTATTAATTATAATTTCACGAAAAATAAAATCAATAGTAGCATTACAATAATAATTATATCAATAGGAAAAATGTTTCTTAGAACTTCAGTTTTTTTTTTTTCAGAAGTCAGAAAAATATTGAGCACCTGTCAAATAAGAAGATAATTTAGTAAGAAAATATAAATTTGCATTATGATGTCGAATTGTTAGTAATAAAGAAAGTATATTTACTTTACGCTTCCTCAGAGTCAGTCACTTCTGAGTTACCCTGAAGGACGAGATGAATTGCAGAGGCAGCTGAAGTTGATACAGGCTTCATTATACAGGGTGATTCAAAAGTTAGTGTGCAGTAGTGCATGGAAACGTGTAGAGCACACAGATTAATGCACTTTCTGCAGGATGTCTTTGCTGATCGAATCATCTCGCGTGGCATCTGGCCTACACGCTCGCCTCTCGATTTCTTCCTTTGGGATGCCTTGAAAGGTAAAGTGTATGCGTACAATCCCCACATTTTGCCTGAGCTGAAGGAGGAAATCACAACTGAAGTTCAGCAAATCTCACCAGCCATATTGAGCAGTGTTTCACAACGTGCAACTGCTCTTTTATCTCGTCATCAGGGATTGAATGTCCCTTAAGGCGCTTTTTCTTTTTTGGGAAGTGGTAAAAGTCGCAAGGTGCATTATCTTTTATCTTTGAACTGCAGTTTTTCATCAAGGCGCTGCAACACCTCTAGTGTATGGCGGCTGTTTGCGGGCCAGCGTTATCGTGCTGCTGTGTTATGACTTCCTCTCCGACGGGTTCACCCGAGTGGTCACACGTTGGTGCAGTGCGTGGAAAGGGATGGGGATAATGTCGAAAAGTGAATAGTGCATTACATAGAGGACAAATGTAAGTTTCAGATATAAAAGAATTTTGAAAATCGGTTGACAAATATAAAAGTTACAGTCATGGAGGCATTACTTTTCGATCAACCCTCGTATCTTCTCTATATTTATTGAATTTTCTTTTAAAAACTTAATGAATTCACATTGAAAGGAATAAAAAACAGCTGTAGAATGCTTAAGACAATCGGATATTACCACAAAATTTATATTTCTAAGGATGCCTTGTTCATCTGAAGAACTGTAACAACAAACGGATGTATTGTGGCTTGAAACTCGAGCTTTAAAAATTAATATCTTCAAAACGGAGCAAAACACAGTTTTGAATTTTTTGTATTGTTTTTATGAAAGTATGTGTAAGATATTAATAATTTTTAACGAAAAAAAAATACCCACCATTTGAGAAATTTGCATAAATAGAATATTTTTATTAAATTCAAATATTTGCGCATGCGTAATATAATTTTAAAAATTTAATATAGTATCCACAGTTAAAGATCTTTCATAGGTCACCAATCACATCTTTCTAAGTAAAATACAACCGAAATTACAGTACTTCATAGATAAGGTCCCCACTCAAATTTCGAAAATTTTAAATGTCCGTAACTTCCATAAAAATGAAAAAAAATTAATAATATTTAGCATTCATTACTAACTCCCTAGGACAATTGTATATAGCAAATTTCATTAAAATCCGAGAGGTCAGTGCCAAAACTATAAAATTTCTGCCTGAATTGACGTGGAATTTAACTTAAAAAAAACATATAAATAGAATCAAAATTAACCAAACGGATCACTGCAAGAATAAACATAAAGCATCATTATAAAAAGTCTTAGATTTCCTTTTATTCCTGATTGAAAGAAGCAATTTATTTATCAAATCTATGCTAATTTTTAAATATAGAATTCGTTGAATATGTGTGACGACCGTGTTCAATTCTGAATTAAATTTTTAGACCAAGAATGAAAGTATGAAAAACCTTGTTACATCTACTACATTTATAAAAATATTAGTATTTTTTGCCTTTACTACACCAAAGTGTTAAAGTCTCCAATGAAATTAATAATTTTTAATTCGTACTTATATGTAAATCTTCAAAAATAAGAGTAAAAGTTTTTTATAGGATTCATTTAAATGTATAAATCGAAAAAATATAATAATAATAATAATAATAATAATAATAATAATAATAAAATATCTTTAAAAAGATAAACTATAAATCGCCTGACTAAACGATTTTTGCATCGATTTTTCATCAAGGCCGCTTACTAGCCGCTTGGTACGCGAGTGTGCTGAAAACGTATAGTTGGCAATAGGTACATCAAAGATACCGCCCTCGAGTTTACGGACTTGTTATTCTTAGGATATGATGCAATGCTGGAATAAGTGAAGTGGAGCGACGAGTCGCACTAGAGTGAGATGGTCGAACTGAAGTGTAGCATAAAGCTGGAGAACGATATCTACTGGAGTGTTTTGTCCCATCATTGAGGTTCGGCGTTGTTATGTGTGATATCTTCTCTTGCTTCTCATGGTTGGTGGTTATGGTTGACAGAACCATGAACACTCAACGGTATCTGAACATTCTGGACAACTGTACGCTCCCTACACTGTAACAGACAGCAGATCGGTGAAGTGCCCCTTGTCTAACAGTAGGATAATACACTACCCCACAAACCCGACCGTGAAGACATGAACGTAGAATTACTTTGCTAGTTCAAATCCCTGGCTTCAAGTCAATAAAACCTCTCTTGGATGATTTAGAAAGTCAAGTGCGAGAGTGACAGGGCATTCAGAAACACGTCATCAACAGGCGGAGACTTTGAAAGAAGATTGAGTAAACATACGGGTACCTCGCTATCAGACATTAGTGCAGAGTATATTAGCCAGATTGTAAATACAGAATGTTTCACCTTACAGGTGTCCGGTTTCAAATTAGCGTTCAGTGTATCTTACCTTATGGGTCCACGAGGTGTGGAACTGTTTACGGTGAAGTTATATGTAACGTTGATACTATTTCCAGTAACATTATTATATACATAATGATAAGTATACGGATAAAAATTTTTTTTAGACGTCGCATTTAAGGACCAAGTTATATTTATTCCGTTGTTACACGTGAAGTCACTGTTATTCCAGGAAACAAAACAGTTAAGACGGATTTCATCTTCAAAGATATAGGAAAACGGCTTTGGACCGCTGACGGAAACTAGAATGATAAAAAAGATATCAATTAATCATTAGTAAGAGCCAGTTCCGATAATAACATTTCTATTCATTATTTAGATCGAACACAGATATCAACGAAATAATTTAACAGAGGACCACTAAAGAATGTCACCTTCAGTATGTTTCCACAGTGAACATTAAAAGGAAATGCTTTGAAAATGCACAAATATACAAATCCACAAAAACCCGGCAATTATTCAGTTAGTTCAGGATGCCAGACGAGGCTGCCTATATTTGATAGGCTTCAAATTCACTAACTTAGCATTAATCTCTAGACTGATCATTTCCCCCCCATTAATATCATGATTGTTCTAAGGTAATGTAAATTTCATTAACAAAAATATTTTGAGGACACACAACTTACAACTACCCTATCAAAAGTCATGGGACACCATCATTTTAATAGAAACACATTTAGTATCTTGTTGGTCCACCTTTTGCTGCTATCACAGCTTCTACTCTCTGGGGCATACTGCCCGCAAGTTTTTGATACGTTTCGACAGGTAATTTTCGCCATTCTGCCATAAGTGTCTTGGACAGTTCGGTCACGGATTTCGGGCGTTCCGCACAAGCGCGCAATCGACGTGCCAACAGGTCCCACAGATGTTTGATGGGGTTCAGATCGGGGCTCTGGGCAGGCCAGTCAAGTTCTCGAACCCCCTTTTCATTAAACCTTGTGCCTACAGCCCTTGCTTTATGGCAAGATGCGTTATTGTGCTAAAAAAGAAAAGGGCCACAAAGTGCTGCCAGAGAGATGGGAGTGCTGCGTTGTCCAGAATGTCTTGGTAACGCTCTGCGTTTAGATGCCCGTCCAGAGAAACTCTGGCAGCACTTAAGTACTACAAGGCAAGGCAAAGCTGCTTTCATCGTTCGTAAGGAAAAACACACGAAAGAATCAATTTCGGTAAATTTACAAGCTCATAAATAACAATGGTGCACTGCTGCGCACCGTTTTGTAGTCAAACAGCTTCTACAAGGCAGAAATCGAATTACACGAAATTTCAGTAGACTCCAACCTCCGAAAGAAGTAGCTATCTGCTATGAGCAGACAAGGTAAATAAATGCATCTGATATTATATTTGCTTGTTTTCTATAATAGTTTATGTCTATAAATAGTAAAAAATAATATACGGTACATTTTATATACTTATGATTATTAGTTAGAATAATCCATTCTTTCCTTTCATTTTCTCCCACAGAGATAAAGGACACCCAATAAACCATAGCACCCTAGACATAGGCAGTAAGATCAGGTAATGAGATCAGTTAAATTATACCTTTACTATAATTTTTTTTCATCAGTAAACTTATACCTCTGCACAGTGGTTCAAAAACCAAAAAACCTGGTCAAAATTCAAAACTCAATTTTTTATCAACCTCAATGTTAAAAATAAGTTGCTGAAGCATTTTATTAATGAAAGTTATTTTTATTGCTAAAATTAAACAACGAAATACTTAAAATGAAATTTAATCAAGAACATTCAGGTATTTTCTAAATTTCACTACCGCTACTCTCTATATTAAACTGTTCCTAAGTATCGCCTGGTCTAACATTTGGTTCATCTAACAAAAGCAGTACGTCTGGTAACAAAGATCCTTTTGGCTTTTTTGGAAGTGGTCGTAGGTTAGTTAAAAAAGGATCCGAAGTGACGAAAAGTCGGTTTAAGAGATCTTCGTTGGACGATTTCCGTGAAGTCTTTCGTGTATGATATCGTCTGAAGGCTTTTAAATCCTTATTCCTGCATTCTTGGGCTTCTTCGGATAACTGGCCCATTGGAAGAAGTGCTGAATTAATTATATTTGATCCGTGAAACAATACCTTGTGCACACTTGCTGGCATGCAATACCATGGATATTCTCTTATAAACAAATGTGCTGTTTCAATTGCGTAGCTGTCAAAAGCAGCAGAGTTTATCTCATAACCACAAAAGAGTGTGTTTAATAACACTGCAAATCGTTGGATCAGTTCTTTTTTAATCCCAGTTATAGCAGAAGACTTTTCAGGGTCTTTGAAAAATCGTCTTGCTGTGTTACCATCATTTGATGTCCCACCTCCTCCCGGTTTAACTTTATCGATGAGTAAACCCATTTATTCCTTAAATCTTTTTTGTATTTCCTGTTTTCTATTTTTCACAGAGTCTTGCTGCTGCTCTCCCCTTACTTGCCACTTCTTGATGTCTAGTCTATAAGCTATATGTAATAAGCATTCGAAAAATCGAATCCAAGCATGAAGAGCAGAAAGACCGAAATGAAATGTAGATTCATCTTCCGTTCGAGTCTTCACTTTTTCAATACAATTCATTTCTTCATAATAGACAAGACACTCTAAAATAAAGATAACTTATTTTGTTGTTGTTTGTTATTAAATATCAAGTATATACAAATAAGTATATATTATGTATTTATTTGTAAAAGATAAATTAGCACACATAAATCCACTAGCCAAATATAAAAACATTTAAACATGTGTATACGTTTTCCATCAGAATTTCTTGCATGCATACATGTATAACCCATATATGAAAACACGATACGCGTAAGGTAGGGTTTTCAAATTAGTGGATTTGTCAAAAAAGGAGCAAATAAGAGCAGCTACATTTTTATATGACATTTATTACAACAAACAGAACATAATTAAGCAGTCATTTGAACCGGTCTATGTAGGTCTTTTTTTGTAGCTCTACTTAATTTTGGATAAGCGGAAACATGTTTATGTGATGACATGTGCTCCCTAATAATCCTCTTACACGACAGGGAATTAATAAATTATTAAATATCCACACGTACAATATATAATGAAATAATGTACTTACCAACTATGTAGTCAATGGTTTCAAAATATAATTATTTGATCCAATGCAAGGTGCTGGAACTTGTGTCGAACAAAACGCGACAAATAAGAAAGCTGATACCTAAGTGTAAACACAAACTTTGACCCTTTTTCATTCAAAATGAACTCGTCTTTTTTCCTCTCGTCTATCATTTTCTGAAACCCCTTTTATTCTAGTATCATGAAATACAAAGCTCTTGCTCTCAATAAATACTTTAAAATTTAGTTTTTGGCCAGCTTTTATTGATTTTGAACCACTGTGCTCTGTTGTAACTATCTTTATGTCTACTCCAATCCTTTCTCATTATGTAGTTATGTACAGGGTGAGGCAGCGTTCATAGTAGGATATTAAAAGCACACCATTAGGTTGTAAATGTAATTTATTTATTATCTCCTATGTTAGTAAATAGTTAAAGGTATGCCATTTACAAATGTGTAAATCATTGACCATTGCGTGGATTACTTTTTGAATATGACTCCTGTCAAATGATGCCCCCTCTGCACAACACATTCATCTAGACGGCGTTGGAAGCTTTCATAACTCGGCGTAACGTATTCCCTGGGACATTGCCCAGGGCAGTTCTGATGCGATCCTTCAACTCAGGAATGGTGGCACAACGTGTTCGGAAAACTTCTTGCTTGAGGTAGCCCCAAAGGAAAAAGTCTGTACATGAAAGATCAGGTGATCGAGGCGGCCGTAATAACGAGAAATTACTCTCCCCGGAAAGGTCTGTCGCAAGAAAACTATGCAAATTCTGGCTGTATGCAAGATCGCTCCGTCTTGTTGAAACCACAATTGGTCGATATCCACATTCAACATTTATTCCAACGCCACTTAGATGAATGTTTTATGCAGCGGGACATCATTTGACAGGACTCATATTCAAACATTAATTAACCCAATCAAACATTGACTTACAAATTAACAAATGGCATACTTGCAACTACTGTTTGACATAAAGAGCAATAAATAAAAAGCATTTATTTCCTACTGGTGTGCTATTAATATTATGCTATGAACGCTGCCTCACCCTGTAGTTTCATCATACAAAATAAGTGATCGCCAAATTGGAATCTGGTATCAAATAATATCAAATGTTATTTTGTAACGTGTTACGTGTTTATTATTATAAATTTTGAGCATATTAATTGTTTTGCATAATCAGGAGGGTATTTGTCTTATATAACAATATATATATATATCATATGATAGGTATCAGTGTGACATACTTCTTTTGGATGATAATTTTTGATTGGCTTTATCTCAGTAGGTATTAAACAACTATTATAAAATGAGATAACAAAGGCTAAAGATGGTAGGGGATGAGCACAAGAAAAGACAAGTGAATTTACATTGCATATTGAGGTCATTATGGGGAATTTACATTATTTGAAGTAATTAGAACAATTATAGAGAAATGATTTAGGAACTGATTGTCTTTCATTAAATTTTTTTAAGTTGGTAATTAGGGAAAAAGTAGCGAATTTGAATTTTGAAGCCTCATACTTTCACTAATTAATGGAGTAGTAAATGTTTATTAAAATTTTATGTTGTTTATTAATGAATAATTACTCCTTATAAATGCAAAAGATAAAATAATAAATAAAATAAATAATAAACTAAAGTTCACCAAGAATAAGGACGAGAACTTTTTTTACATTTACATTTATTTATTTATTTATTTAATACAATACAATAGTGCCAACCAGGGCCAATATAGTCAAATGACCGACGTGTTAGGTCCCCAGTGGGCACCAAAGTCATCAATAATAACACTACAGAGTGTCCCAAATTGATATACACACTCTTTGAAACGTTATAGCTCAGCAATGAAATGAGATAGAAATTTAAGGTTTATTGTGCATGATCCAGACGGCGCTGGAAAAGCATAGCAACACGTTCATTGTTGTTCATTTGTTTATAAACCAACCTGGCGGTGAGACTGTCATTCGATGAACGTAAGTGAATACTGAAGTGTTATTGGAAGTGGAGAGTGTTGTTCAGGTTCAACGACGTTGGAGGATTGAATTTGGTACATCACCGCCAACAAGGGTAACAATAACAAAACTCCGAGACAAGTTTGAAGCCGAAGGAACGATAAAAGATTTGTTGAAAGGTCGGTGCGGAACAAAGAGAAGTTCTACTGATAACAAGAGTGTTGATGCCGTCACGGAGGTTTTGGCACGATCCCCAAAGAAGTCAATGAGGCAATACTCTCGTGAAATTGGTATCACCAAATCCAGTGTTCATCGAAATCCAGTCGGTATGTCGCTCTGTTCGACGTCGGTGTTGGGAGTGTACTGTGCCAGAAGGTGGCCATTTTGAACAAGTACGGGGAAGTTTAAGGAATAAAATACAACAAACCTTATATTTCTATCTCATTTCGTTGCTGAGTTATAACGTTTCAAAAAGTGTATACATCAATTTGAGACACCCTGTATAATTAATATAGTGCTTTACATATAACTGCCTCCTGATACTTATTCCAAGAAAATATAAAATCTTAATAAATTCTATTATAATATTTATGTTAATCGTTTCTGATGAACAGTTAATTTTCATTTATTGAATATTTTTTTTTAATATTAATTACTTAGACGAAAGGCCAGGCGAAGTGCTGAGTATTCCCGACAAAAGTATTTCCGAATTTTCGGCGTTATTTATTTTCAAATTCATTAAAGCCTCTTCGACGATTGTGTCTGTGGTTTTCCCAGACTTGCTCTGAGGTTTGAATGTCAGTGTCTGTGGTTTTCATTGTTTTGAGTTTTTGGAATCAGCTGGAAGTGAAAATAAGGACTTCCTTCTTGCCAAGGATAATACTCGCATGAACGAATACAATTTCAAAGCTGTAAAAGCTTTGGATGAGTTGCCATATTTTTATATGAGGAATTGCTTGGTGCTCTCTTTACTTTGAAGAAGACCATGTCACCACAGTGAATTAGAGAGAACAACGGTAACTATCATTAATTGTTTGGAAGCCTCCGCACGGTGATGAGCTAAATCATGATTTTACGTTCACAAGTGTGATTGCTTACTTTTCATTATCAGTGATTTTTTCCTGTGGCCGTGAAATCACGACGCACAGTGCGGCCGATTGCCAAACAGCTGGCCAAAACTCGAAAAATAAAAGTGTCTAGATAAGATTTTTTTTAGCATGCAGTTATCTAGAGGGATCCTATAAGAATTAAAAATGGTTAAGAGTAACGTCCTATACCCCAAATTCTTTCTTTATTTTCAGTTGGAGTTTGGCCTTTTTTCAAGCGCACTATTGGTGTAGTTATTCGGCAAAACCTTTAAACGTGTGAAAGCGCGTGCAGCAAAGAAAATCTAATAAAACCAAATGGAATGTACGTTTGAAGGTTAGTAAAATACGTAAAAAATTTTGTAAATGTCATTTCTTTGACAGAAAATTTTTAGCAGCAAATAATACGGGTACTTTTTTTCGTTTTTTTCCAATAAAATTTGAGTTTTCAAATCAAATGACAATAAAACGCTGTCGAATGCTGTCTTCTAACCTTTTGGAAGTTACTTGGAAAAGTATTAACTATCGATTAAGCCAAAATTCAGCTGCCACCTCCTGCCACTTGAATTGTTATGGGTTTTTTTCTAAGGATGCTTTGCCCAAACCTCCCAGTCAAAAATTTAATCTTACTGAAATTTCCGTACTTCATGATGCAATAAAAATCTGAAAAAATTCAGCAACATTTGGCATGCCTTAAACAACAATTATCAATAATAATGTTGC
>JAHWFO010041365.1:1595954-1638961 GCA_023313115.1 Rhysida immarginata | reverse complement strand
TTACGCAATTTTGACGTATGAGCGATGCTTACTAAACCGCGATCTCATGTCCAAAAACTCGACCCAGGAGCACCTCAAAGACAACGAGAGAACTACCTGAGTCTTCGACAATCGACCAGTGAAGTGTACATTTGTTAGGATTAGTCTGGAGACAGAGTTCACATTGTCTGGAGATATGCAAATTACTAATACATGACTTTGTCTTTTCGCTAATAATTTTTCGTAAACTCCTGAACTCTATTGTTTCCTTTTGGCTAACAACATTCCTGTGTTTCACGAATCCATTTCTGGTTTTTCCCCTGACATTACCCTGCCAGCGCCATCTATCGGCAGATTTTGGAACTATTTTTTTTCCTTCGCCAAACAAAATTCCATTGCCTCACGATTATTCTGCTAAAATATCAGGTCATTCTGACGAGTAGTTTTCAAATTATCGATTTTTGAAATCGTAAATTTAATTATAATCACCTTGTACATTGGATTCGTATCAACTAGACACAAGTAACCGAAAATTTTAAATTTAAGAGAAGAGTGTGAAACTTCTCACAGATGAGATTAACTATTATGAGATTCATTATGTTCTGTTAACCATTCTATTTAATTCTAGAGAGATGTTAATGGTGGTCAGATTAAAACAAGTGTTCTGACAACTATATTGACTTGGTAATTGAAACAAATTTTACGAGACAAACATCTTGATGAGTCTATTTGGGAGTGAATGATGAAATTGATTAACATACGAATCTGTTGAAGTTGTGGAAAAACTTTTCAGTTTTGGCTACTGGGATAGAAGCTACTGATACCCAACGAAACACGGATCTACGACTTGGTGCTGACTCCCCACAGCTCTTAACCTCTTGTGGATATCTGAAGCAGTAACTCCTTTTCTCCAGAGAAACCACACTGTCCACCGTTAACCATGCTTGTCTGCTGCTTCCATGTTATCTTTATCGATGTCCACACGTGTTCTCGCAAGACGGAACAATGGCTGCTGCTATCCTCTTCCGATGGGAAGCAGCAACATCATCTGGTGGCAGTAGACAGTACTATAGTAGATCTTCACGCATACATCGACGACACACATTTGAAACTGCTATTTTGCAGGAGTTATAGGGGGAGTGCAAATCAATATTGAAAGACCTAAATAAATCTTCACAAGAAAAGAGGAGCATCCATAATATAGCCAGTCTCAGTGTGTCTCAAAGTTCTGATGGTATAAATCAAATATTAGACTACGATTATTCTATTCAATAGCTTTGATCATCATATATTGAAGTTCCTTTTAGATGTAAGCCTTTTATATCTCAGTAGTTATTTGCATATCTCATTTTTTTGAATAAAGATTGTTTCATTTGATTCTACCACTCTGCTGGCTTATTTATTAAATAAATAAATCACTTGTCAAACAAACTATTCTAAAGAACCCAACGTCTTATTGCTGATTACCTGGAAAGGTATAAATGGGTCATACAGTATTTGGACTTTGATTAAGAGAAGTAAATTTGGGAAGTTGTTAGACAAGAAACATTTGTATTCGGTAGACGCTATTAATCAGTGGTGAGATGTTAAAATTTAGCGATTTTTGAATTACAAAAATGAGTGTAACAAATTTCCGCATTTTGTTGAGCCAAAAATATCCTATGAACATAGGTCGTGTGACAATTTGGTATAGAATTACAACAGTTCAAAGTTTGATTAGTGTAGTATCAAATAGATAAAAAAGCACATATTATAAAGTTGTAATTAACATTTAGTTTTAAAAACATAAGAGTATATGATTTAATATAACGAGTGCTCAAAATATGTCCCTTGAGCCTGAATACAAGCACGACACCTAAATCATGGAATCATAAACGCTATGACATCGTTATTGTGAATTTGATTGGCCACATCAATTATCCGTTGGAGTAACTATTCACGAATATTGATATCACCAAATAAGCGATTGTCAAATTTGCGTTAATGAACTGCATTTTGCGTTTTTAATGGTAGTTATATGTATGGAATGGATATACAGGGTGTCCATAAAAGGTCTGACACATTTTATCTGTATATTACCAAAAAAACTAATAAAGATAAACATAAACGGGTTTCAATATATGTAACTTAAAAAGTTTTATTAAACCAATTAGTAGACCCCAACGTGTGCTCCTTGGGTCACACGGAAAATATCCAGACGATAATTAATTTCTTGTCATGTTCTTTTGAGCATATCGACATCCACCTTGTTAATAACCGTGATTCGGCGTTTCAAATCCGTAATGTCCATAACTTTGTGAAACACAATAAAACTTTTGATAAAATGTGTCAGACCTTTTATGGACACCCTGTACTACTACACTTTCAAAACTTTAATCACTTCTGTAAAGATGTGAAACAGGACTTAGGTTCATATATCAGTTATTAGATAAAATAACCTCCCCTTGAGCACTTGTTATACTAAATAGTATACTCTTATGCTTTTCAATTAAATGTTAATTATAAGTTCATAGTATATGTTTTGTTTACCTGTTTGCTTTTACTCTAATAAAACTTTGACCTGTTGTAATTCTGTACCTACCTGGAATACGACCTATTTTCATATGACATTTTTTGCTCACCTTGACTTCCACACTCCACAACAAAATGTCGAACTCACTGTGAATCAATTTGTATAATAAAATTAATAAATTTGTAACTCTTCTTCTATTGTTTCATCCCTCACTCTGTGTGTGTGTGTGTGTGTGTTGCAACAACGGAGTGATTCAACAATAATTTACTAATTATTAAGTAGGGGAAGAATTGTGCTACTTATTGGTTTTACAATGTCCGTCTGTCCCCTTAATAATTTCTGCAATTTTGAGATAGAAGATTGAAATTCGAATTGTAGCTTGTAGCTTACTATGGCCCACTGGGGTCGGAATTACGGGGGTGGGAGTTAGAGGGGACCAAGTGATCTATGTGGTATTTAGGTATGTAAAGGAGTGAAAATCGAGATGCAGATTTCTCTAAGCAAAATCTACATTACTATGAAGTTTGGGCTAAATTGTCCGTGAGGTCGCAGTTGTGGGGGTGGAGGTCACTTGGTTTTTAGAACTAAGGCAATATATGGGATGTGATATCATATGATCGAAAATGATGAGACAGGAAAAAGATAGGGTTCTTTTATATTTTCTCAATACTACGTTCGAGAAAATCAATTTTTTGATTAAAAAAAATTGGAGGGTTAAAAATGCAGATGAAGGGGTAAAGACAGATGAATTCAGCACTTCCGCTTTTTCCTATTACTTCCTCGGGAGGATTAATTTCTGTTAAGTAGCGAAAGAATGGAGCACTTATTGGTTTCAGAATGTCCGTTTGTCTGTTCGTCCGTCTGTCCCCGTCATATTTTCTACATTTTTTCACGGGAGTGTCTCTATCACTACTTAATTTGGTTTTGATTGACTCACTGGGGTCGGAGTTAGGGGGCGGGAGTTAGAGGGGACCAAAAGATCTACGTGGTATGTACTTATGTAAAGGAGTGAAATTCGGTATGCAGATTTCTCTAAGCAAGATCTACAATGAAGTTTGTGCCAAATTGTCCCAGTAGGGATCAGAGTTGTGGGGATGCAGTCACTTGGTCTTTAGAACTGTGGCAACATATATCATGTGAATCACATGATGTGATATCAGGTCCAGGGGAAAGTCTTTTCGTTTTTGCAAATATTACAATTGGCGCTCAGATTAATGCATAAATGAATTTTTTATTCATCGAAATAATCTCTATCATTATCAACAACCTTCTCCCAACGAGATACTAAATCATAAATTCCTTTTTTATAAAAGTCACGAGTTTTACTATTGAAAATCACACCCAATTCATGTTTTAGCTCTTCTTCTATCTTGAAGCACTTGTTTCTCTAATGGTTATCGAGAGATCGGAAAAGGTGATAATCTGTTGGAAAATACGGTGGATGAGGTAACACTTCCCAGGTAAGTTTGTTTATTGCCTGACGGGTCAGCTTTGCCGTATGCGGACGTGCGTTGTCATGAAGAAAAACTACACCCTTACGGTTCGCAAGAGCTAGCTGTTTTTGCTTGATTTTTTCATGTGTACGTTGAAGGTGTGATAGTTAATCCTGGATTTGGAGCTCATTATGGACTACACCAGCTGTTGTCCACCAAACACTCAAGAGAATCTTCAAGACGCTCATCACTAGTTCTAAATTTTTTGAACCAATTCTGTGCCGTTCGGTCGGTGACAGAATCATCACCGAATGCTGTACAAATGTTACGAGCAGCCTCCGCTGCTTTATGGCCAAGTTTAAAGTAATACAACAGACAGGCTCGAATTATTGCTGATGTAGGTGCCATTTCAGACGTTTTTTGAAAATAAAATTGAATGTTTTCACTTAGACAAGTAAGTCAAAAGAATGACCAATCATTTCTCTTTAATGTATAAAAAATTTGCAACCATTCAAAAAGTAAGGGTGAAGAAACGAAAAAAACTTTTCCCTGGACCTGATATCTCATTCGATCGGCAATGATGAGAAACGAAAGAAGATGGAGCTATTTTACATTTTCTAAATACTACGTTCGGGAAAATCAATTTTTTAAAAATTAGATAAAATGAAGATAAAGGGGTAAAAATAGATGACCTCAGAGCTTCCGCTGCTTTCCTATACCCTCCTCGGGGGGATTAATTTTTTGTTTACTTTGAATTGGTGACAATGCTGAGAACAATATTTATCGCTTTGTCAAGTTGCCATATTATACAGAGTGTCCATAATTAAAGGGCCCTATTGCAAACCTGCTTGTAGGCGAAACCAGTCATCAGAAAGGGACGGGAATTTGCTTCAGCGAAAAAAAAAAAAAAATTGTTACGAATTTCGCCACCAGAGGGAGTTTTACGTTGAATACCTGTAGTAAAAATGTAAATTTATGTCATCACGCAGCAGCTGTTACCTATAAAACCAAAGAACATTCGCGGAGATCCTGTGTTCAAGTCATGACAATCCAAGAACGTTACCTGATCTTAAAGACAGCATTTCACGCCATGTGCGTGACATTTCGGTCAGCTGTAGAACATGCCGTCTTGCGTCCCTTTTTGCTGAAACAAATTTACATCATTTCATGTTGTCCTCCACAAACTTTCACACATTTCTGATGATTGATTTCGCTTGTAGGCAGCTTTGCAATAGCGTCCTTTAATTATGGACACCCGGTATTTCTACAATTACTTGAATAGGATCATTTCACAAATGATAGTTTACTGCAGCTGTCTTATTGGGCTACTTTGACTCCTAAAAACAACTTGGGATAAAACCAAGAGAAGAACTTCGTTGAATGATTCAGGGCAGTATAACGGGAAACCTACCCGCTCGATTGCAGGGGTCGGCTCGACATCAAATGATAATTGGGTAATTTTATCAAAAACATGACAGTTTTGACATTCACCCCCCTTCCCCGACTGTGGAAACTGCCGGCTGCTGCAGGCCACTTTCATCTCCCTCCATTCTGCCAATCAAACATTTGAGTCAATAAAAAATGTTTTTGTGGATTAGTGTTTTCGTATTTTCTTTCTTTAGATTTGTGTCCACAGTTTTTGGCTTGCATTTTCCTATCTATTCAGGAACATGGCCAAAATTCTGGCCGGCTCGAAGGACCTCGCAGATATCATTAAAAAATCTTTGCATAGAATCCTTTACTTTAAAAGTTGAGTTAAATTGCCAATAGATGGAGATCCAAATTTGGTTAATGAAATTATTAATTTAGTTCAGTTTATTAGTAACATCATTCAAGACATCTTAACATTTTTCTGTTCAGTGGTTTCGGTATAATTTTGACTTTTGGTCCTCCATGCCAATTTCATTTCTGTAAAATTTGCCACAAAAATATTATCATACGTAAATCAGTCTTATCACAGCAAATCTAAAGCAGTTAAGACTACCTCAGTACAAATCCACCTAATACCGAATAATTTTCCGGTGTATCATAGGTAAATGCAAAGTAAAAAATAAAAATAAAAAAAAAAATTAAATGATGTTCGAAGAATATTTAAACGCGACTGGGAAACTCTTCAGTTACAGTTAACAAGAAACTCAAACGACTATAGAAGACATAACACTTGCTATCTCTGACGTTCCTTCTCCCTTGCAACGAGCACAAGTGAATCACCGTCGTGTGAAGAAAAAAAGATTAATTCAGATGCTCATCAAGATGTTCAGAGATCAGCAGTGCATCTACTTCAACGCAAGCGAACATACCGTTTAATAAATATGATAAAGAGAGACGACCGAGACAAGTTTGTTTGATAAAGCTCAGCAAGCTTCAGAAGCAAATTGCTAGTTTAAAAGAGAAGCTTCCAGCTAAAAAAATAATAATAATAAGTACATAACTTCGCAAGAAATTAAAAAAATGGCTATGGAAGAAGTATTCAGAGAACAATGTGAAAGAAACTGTTATCTTGAAATAAGAGATTTGTGCATACGATAAAAAGCGACATAAATGGTCAGGTCAAGTCCTACACCACTTCCGTCTGCTTGCAGATACGTTTGAAAACATCAAATGCTGCAATTGCCTTCTGTGAAATCTTATATAGGGCTTTCAACAGCAAAAATTGGGATAACGTCACTTCCTCAGCAATGATTACAAATGGAATCTACACACACTTTGGAGAGACTTTGTATGATCAACTTCGATCAAAAGCCTCTTCAGAAATAGCTGCCAACAATAGGCACTCATAACAAGTGTTGACACGGGTGCTGCATGTGTGCAAAATGTTTTGTAAAATCGGTTGTCGAGTTTTATTCTTATAGGATTAAGCACATCATGTTGTATTTTTACAGATAGAATACTTTTTCACCACACAAATCCGACAAGCACCACAACTCAAACAAATGTTGTTTAATGTTCTTGATGCTGTTGAAAAGGCAGGGCTTGTGATGTTACGACTGATTTATGATAAAAATGTTGTAGTACATTTTACAGAAATGATAAGTGACATGGAGGATCAGAAAGGCAAAATTATATCGAAAGTCATTAAGCATAAAAATGTTGAAGATGATGTTAATAACAAACTGAATAATTATTAATTTCATTAACCAAATTTAGATTTTTCTATTCGCGATTTAACTCGACTTTTAATGTAAAAGATTCTAAGCAAAGTTTTTTTTAATAATATTTTTTTAAATTTGTTCATATTGCGTTGTGTTTCTCTACAATATAAGTTTAAACAGCGCCATACAGTGGCAAAATTGAGAGATGCCAAATTCAACAATGGAGCTTATGACCCAACTCAAACAATTTTTGTTGTTTTGTTTTTCCAGGGAATTTTGCCGATCACCAACTAAGTATTATTAATTTGATCTCAAAGTGGGAGCCTGTGCGAATATACCATTTCAATTTATTACGTTTTCGTTCAGTTTGTTAAGAATGAAAACAATCGGGGAAAAAACGAAACTTATCAATGATTATAACAGAGTAATTATTGATAAATTAATTTATTTAAACCTGATAAAGAACAACACCGTCTGCACTAATCTTACTCATTTTATGTATTATAATAATAAATGCGAAAAATTATGTACATAATAAAAATATGTAAGTTATAAATTACAATAACTGCAAGACATACGATGAATATTATCGATATCGTAATATCGATAAATGTTAAAAATATTAAATTTAATTTAAAAAAAATTAACGAGATATAACCGAAAACTGGATTAATCATTTCATTAAACGGAAGGCAAATTCATTGTGAATTATGAGTATGAAAGAAATAGGAACGAAGTAATAATATTGCAGGCAGATATATTAATTCTTTGGCAATCTGTAACTAAAAATTTATAAAGGATAAATAAAAATAGATGAAAATGAAATCCTGAAATATCAAAGATTAACTTTTAATGTAATTTAATCGCCACTCAGTTATTCCCTGTATTTGCATTTACTACGTAAACAAAGTTATAGATAATAAACATAGTTTTTAGTATTTTAAACTAAGATACTTATACATATATATGAACGAATTTTATTATAGTAAATTCCACCCACCATTTATTTCTGACGATACTATTAGCAATTGCAAAAGTAATATCCCAAATTGGATGATGGCTACCTTCATGGCTACGAGTTTCACCTGTCGTAGGAAAAAATCTAAAAGAACAGAAAGCTTTAATGTTTGAAACACCCAACACTATCAGATCGATCGTCGATAAACTTCCGATAGGCTACGAGTTATCTTCAGAAAGCGATTCATGATAACTACAGTTTGCGACATTTCGGTGGAAAAGGGGGTGAATACAGGAAATTACAATGAAATGCGTGCTTGTTTTCTTGGGTGACATGATTTGATACACGCATTTAATGATCTAATTCGTTATTGTAAGTTTTCCTTTAGGTCAGGGACAAAGCATCAGTAACAAGTTATCAGCGGAATTAAAACATTGGGAAAAAAAATCATCTTAAATGTTTACACGCATGTGTATTTTCTTTCAGTTAAAATGTTTACATTAAATTCTTTATTTCAAGTTATTTACGCTTGCTTTAATATAATTTTTCTTGGATAAAATATGAACTTTTCCTACTTTTATGCATTATTGTTATGTTTGTCAAATTGTGAATTACAGTTTTGAAGGAATTGAAAAGGTTATGCAATGACTTAAGTAGTTTCCTCGAAGTAACATCAATTTATTTATTGCAGTTTATCTGCTGAGATTACTAATGGGAGGCAATCCGTCATATTCTGTATCACTTGCTTGCACCGGAAATGGTAGAACAAGAATTTAAAACGGTAAAATGATATTAAAATTTATTAAATAACAATAAATTCAAATTGATAACTCTGATAAAAATGCTTAACCACTTTATCTAAATAATGAAATTGATAAATGCAAATTAAACGGCAAGTCTTATTTAGAATTAACTTTTAACAGATAACTAAACGATTATAATATGATGAAAGAATTGTAGTTAACTAACTTAAAGGTTAACAATTTTAATATCTTCCTTATTATAAGAAAAAATTGACTAAACATATAAATGTAACAAAGTCTTTTAATAAGTTCAAAGTCCATATAATTACATATCTTCCGCGTTATTTTCCTCGAGTCCTTTCTGAGTTCTTTCACCTATGGTTTTCTTGGTGTCTTCCAAGGAATCGCAGTCCACGTCTGCTTTTTCACTGGATCAGTTTAGATTTGTTGGTGTTTAGGCCCTTGTTTGGAAGATGTGTTTGAATCACATCAACGAGTTCCATCACGATATCAACGAGTTCCATCACGATATCAACGTGTTCCAACGCCGACAACTCCAAACATGAACAAGGGACATACATGTAGTTGTACGAGCACTTTATTTGCGCGCAAGCCTACCTTGAAAGCGATAGCGTTGCTTTCAGGTGAAGTAGATTCGTGCGTATTGTTGAGTAGTGAAGAAAGAAGTTGAAAGCGCAATAATACACATAAAAATGGAATCTTTGTATGGCTATATGTGCTCAATTTTTTTCGTTTTCTCGGTTTATTTTAAAAGAAACAATATTTAGCATTTTCTTATTTTGCAAGCGTCAATAGTAGCTATAGATGAGTAACATTTCAATTTGGTGGGAATATGTGTGATACATGTTCGTTTAGTTCCCTTGTTAGTTAATATACAAGTTTAGTTAAATATTTTCTCATAATAAGAAAGAAATTAATATTATATTAACCCGTAACTTTTAAGTAAACTATTTCTTAATAAATTTTAATAATCGAGAAAATTAGCGATAAGTAATGTATATTGATAAACTATGCGGATATGAGACAGCCTCTTGCAGAATCACAAATACGTACAGGGTGTTGCAGATAACTACAGGGCAGTATAACGGGAAGCCTACCTGCTCGATTGCAGGGGCCAGCTAGACATCAAATGATAATTGCGTAATTTTATCAAATACATGACAGTTTTGACGTTCACCCCCCCCCTTCCCGACTGTGGAAACTGCTGGCTGCTGCAGGCCACCTTCATCTCCCTCCATTCTGCCAATCGACCGAGCCGGCCCCTGCAATCGAGCGGGTAGGCTTCCCGTTATACTGCCCTGTAGTTATCTGCAACACCCTGTACACTCCAGCCATCCTAATAAGAACACTCACAATTCAATTAAATCAGCACATAACTCGAAAACTGTCCAGCAGAATTCGACCAAATTTTGATTTTCTATTGTTTTGGGGGCCCCCCCCCCCCCCGGCTCTGTGTTTGGTTCAGCTCCTTCACGTACTTGTTTTATTTAATTTTATGGCTAGTGTGTCAGCTCGTTAATAATTAGGAGAAATTATCCTTGTTGAACATTAGCCCGATATTATTTTACCAATCTTATCATATATACTACTAGAAGAGGCACCCGGCGTTGCCCGGGAGAACTACAGTTGTTGGTAAACAGAACAACCTCAAGGAGTTAAATAATAACACAATTTGGTTTTCAGTAATTCTGCAGTTTCCTGCTGTAGACGAAGCTCCCGTTGTTCAGATGTTTCCGACACCCGGAGAACTTTTTGTCTTCTCTGACCAATAATCATTCATTTCTTCGGTGGCATTTCGATAGATATGAATTAACATGTATCCTTCGAACAGTTGCTATAGAGCATAATTTCAATTGAATTCGGAATCCGTCTAGAGATTTAGACTTCATAGTTCTCTTGTATCAATTCAAAAAACCTCAGAACTCTGCCATCTGTAAGAAGCAACGAATAAGCCCTCGGTCTTGTTTCATTGTATTTAATTATTATATTGTATTTGATATATACATATTTTAATTTTCAATTTGCGTCGCCGCACTTCTTTAATACTTACCATTGGTACATTTTATTCTTTTACTTAATTATATATTATCCTGCCTTTTTCTATTTTTTTTTTCCTTTCCAAGTCGAATAGAGATTTTTCCGCAATCCCTGCGTTTACAAAAGGTGTTGATACTCGCCCTTCTCTTCAGTCAACAGTGATCCACACCAGTAGGCCCGTCTGGAATTGCGCCTCCGCCTACCCTGACTATGCGGCTGTTGTGAAGATTAATTCTTGTGTAGTTTAAATCCATTACCTATTTCTTCCTTTCTCATATCAATAAAAAAGTAATAAAACTTCTATTTTTACTTGGATTCGGTTTCTGCTTGCTCCTAACTACTAACACATCAATTTAGTTAACGAAAGCTCCTAGTATAAAGCAAGTTTATTTTTGTCTTTGCAGACCCAATGTAAAACTTTATTCAGTTTTTATTTTATTTTCCATGTGAATTTGTGGAAATTAAGTAAATATAATTTTCGGGAAAATTTTAACTGAATTTTGCTATTTCGCTGGGGTTTATTGGATTGAGTCCGTACCTTATCATCCGCCAGTTTAAAGCCTTCTTTTACCTGTAAGTCGATCGAAGATTGTACGCACCCACCTTTGGCCCGTTACACTCTTTAAACACCTCCCCCCCCCCCTAGAAAAAAGTCAGGGATGGCCAGAGTTTTTCAAAATATTCAAACGTTCAATTTTTATAGAGTATGGGATCTTTTAGCAGCGATATAAAGGGTAGTGGACAGTTTGTGTTTGTGACTATTGATCCCAATAACTCTTCATGCAAGGGATAACTCATACCAGAGGCAATGCCCGCCCCTCAGGAAAATTTACTATGTGCTAAGGACAGTCCTAGAAAATGTGTGGTGTTCACATTTTCCTACCGTTGTGTACAAATCAAAAATCAAAGTCTTTATACGCGATTGCATTTTTATCACACTTAATCTATTTATTTAAGCATTTTCTCGCTTTATTTATTTATTGTAAATGGAACAGATTATAGATATTGATATTTATTGAATAAATTAATAATGTCAAGAGGAAATAGATAATAAATGATAAACACGAACTGAAGGGAAAAAATTTATAAGTTATAAATTGTTTTAATTCACGTTTTCTTTCTATTGTGACGTTTCACGTGTTTGTTTTGAATATTTAAACTTGTTGATTCACAGAGGTGAATTTTTGTGGATGCTTTTGAATTGCTTTTGTGATGATCTTTTGAGATATAGGTTATTTATTTGTGATTAGTCTATAGTTGAGTTGATTTTTAGTGTTTCTTTTGTAATGAGGTCTACGATTGAGTTATTAGTGTTTTTTAAATATGAATAAATAAGATTTTGTCAATGAGTTGTCAGGTAGAGGGGATGTCAATGTAGAACGGAAATAGCGATCTTTGTGACTTATAATAATTTTGGTCATTTGCATAATTCATGAGGTGATATTATTCATCAATTGATAGGGTGTGTCTTTTATGAATTCGAGATTTGAGGTTTGATTATTGAGTAAACATGATTTTGAGAGATTTTCATTTAAATTTTCTTGGCGAAAGTGAGGCTGAAAATTGTGAGATTATAAAGGCTTGCTCTGACCAAAGAGGAGGGGTGAGATGATTTCTGAGCCTCTACGGAGTCAGTTATCATGTGATTCTGTTGTAGCTGGCGAAGCATGGAGCTCCGACTGGACATCAGGATTCACAGGATTGAATTAAATGTTGGGGAGGGGAGCCCTGATTTGTTATGCTGTAAATGAATCTACATTTACATGTGTAGCAAACAACTTGTGGAACACCTCTTCTCTTTGCATTTCTTTCAAGGGTCTCACCACATACAGAAATATGGGACATAGAATAGCCTTGGTGGCATGTAGGGAGAATTTCTCCTGAGTTTTAATGGAGTAGCCTAGGTGGCATGTAGGGAGAACTTCTCCCGAGTTTTAAGAATAATTTTGGAATCCCCCACTGATGTATAGAGGAATAATGAGAACTTTACAATATTAAGGAACAATTATGTGAGTAACAATTGGATGACAAATAAGATGTAATTATGATTTGGATACCTACTGAGATGTAGATGTTATGCAGAGATTCCCCCAATTGGATACCTACTGAGATGCAGATGATATGCAAAGATTCCCCTAACGAGAAAAATAATGAGATCAAATATTGACGATGGTAAATTTTAAGAGTCAGCAATTCCAGTCTGTAAGAACGAAACGACTTCTAAGGGGAGCAATACAAATTTCAAGCATAAAGAAGGATTCAATGCGAGTCAACACGATTTGAGAAGGCAACTGAGATTCTTCAAGCGACGCATCAACAACATTGGATTGAGTGTAGGAATTTGTCGAACTCTCCTTAGACATTTTGAGAGAATCTACGAACTCATAGGGAGATTGATCCGAATTCCTCTCTCAAGGTACAGCGTTTGGTTTATCTAGTGGAATTTGTGTGTTTTAATGTGAGAAAATTCAGTGCAGTGTAATAGTGCCCTTTGGATAAAGAAAAGAATTAAGAGTTTATTGTGTTGTGATATTGTTATTGTGGATATAAGACTTCAGACTGGCAATTGTTCTGTAAGTGATAGAATTTATTTGAATTTGATATATGTTAAAGAACAGAGTTATTTCTTGAGTTCTAAGTTTATTGATAGATATAATATTAAGGTTTTGGTGAGACCCATTCAGTGGTCACTTGAGCACAAAACATATTGAAATTATTGATAATATTGAGATGGTTTAGAGTTTGCATTTTAAATAAGAATAATCTAATCTTTTTATTGATTATCATAATTTAATCAAGCAGCTGCATTTTTTTATCTTGAATTTTTGATATAGTCATTTTTGAGTAGTTAATCATTAAAAGTTAATCATTCTTTTACTTTTCTCCAATAAATAAATATTTTTCTTGAAATAAAGATTGATTTTGTTGTGACTTTAACACTTTGCCTACTTATTTCTTTTGAAATATTTCACGCTTAAGCACCTTTAATAAAATTTAAGATAAACTTTGTTTTTCCGAACCCGACACTTTGGCTGTTGATATTGGTGGAATATGTTATTGGGATTTGCCTGAGATTGAACTAGCCGTGACATGAGGCATGATACGGTAGAGTGTCACAATGGCACCACAAAGTGGAGATTAATAGTGGGTGTCCATGCACAATGGCGCCCAAAATATAAAAGGGGAGATATACATTTTATCAACAGAACCAATAGTGTCACACTATTATTATTTTATGTGAGAATGGAAAGAATCATATTTCTTTCCTTTTATAATACTGGCTTTTAAAAACATTCAAAGCCTAATAATTTTTAAGAATCTTTATTACTGTTAGTTTTGAAATTAAGAGCTTATGATTCCAATGTTGTAATAAAGACAGTTGTAATTTGTAACAAAGACTATAAAAATATTTGTGACTGTAAGAGTATCAGTAAAAAATCAATATACAAAATTCTATCACTCTCCTCAACTAAGTATTTTTATTCAAAAATCACATAAATTTTCACTGTTAATTTTTTAACATTTACATGAAAGTCGCAGTATTTTTTTTGTATTTTTTTGTTTTTGTTTTTGTGACTATAAGAGTATCAGTAAAAAATCAATAATATCACTATCCTCAACTAAGTATATTTATTCAAAAAGAAAAATCACATTCTTAATTTTTTAACGTTTTTTGTTAGTTTCATTGTATTTTTTATATTTTTTGTAATTTTTACACGATGTTTTTTATATTTAAATTAAGTAGTGGCTAAGAGCTTCTCTGTACACAATGTTTGACGTCGTGTTATTTTTTGATAGCAAAATGTACTGTTTCTCTGAAGATCCAACTAGTGATAAAACAACATATTGAAAAAACACTCTTTTCGTAGGTCGATTCCAAGCAAAGAGAAGGTTTGTCCCTGGGACTTATTAATAATCATCGCAAACTATGTTTTCACGGGAAATTGCAGCCGCTTATATTGCAAGTCCGTGAGAATCATTGGAATCCTCGGGATGTTTGCCATCTGGCCGGCTGCAGGGCAGATGTATTTTCAAACTTTATGAAATCCGATAAACTTTTATCATGCAGCCGAATTTGTTTCATAAATTTTATAACCATATTTAATGCAATTGATTTATTTTTTTTATAAAAAAAATTATGTTCAACACCTTCTCCATTGTCGAATTTTTGTGGTATCTGCTTTTAAATCACTTTCAAAAAGTAAGTGAATAAAAGTCATGTTAAAATAAACATTTGTTTTCTTGGTAAAATACAAGGTGATTATAATTAAAGTCCCTTTGTAAAAATGCTATAAAAAAACAACCATGAGTCCGAATGACTTCAAATTTGGACTGAGCATTCTTGAAGAAGGGGCATTTGATATGGATAAGAAAAAAAATAGTTCCAAAATTTATCACTAGATGGCGCTGTAAGCGGCATATTATGCCTAGGAGGATTTGTACTATGCAAATTGAAAGATACGCATGCGCATGAGACATTGCATGTGTTATAAAAACGCAGGCCTCATGGCGTTCTCGTCATATTTCAATTCAAAATGTCACTTCTAGCTGAATCCGCTTCCGTTATGCCGCTTACAGCGCCATCTAGTGATAAATTTTGGACCTATTTTTTTCTTATCCCATATCAAATGCCCCTTCTTCAAGAATGCTCAGTCCAAATTTGAAGTCATTCGGACTCATGGTTGTTTTTTTATAGCATTTTTACAAAGGGACTTTAATTATAATCACCTTGTATATTAAAAAATTATAGAATTATTACAGACTTTAAAAAAAATTGCAAGATTCATTTTAAAATAATGTTATGGAATAAAATAATTATACTTTCAATATAATAAATTGTTTCAGTAAATAAATTAGAAAATAAATGAACAATAATTTAATTTAGCATTTTAAAACTAAATTAAAAAAAACTTCAATGAATGCAGGTATAGCAAAGCATTTGCTCCCCACTTTGACATGAACGAGAGCTTCTCTGCATACCTCTTTCCCACCAGGCTGTGGCGGCGCTAGGATCTATATTAAATCAAGTAGAGCTTTCCTTTTCCTTAACGTTCTTTGGTGTAGTATCTCATGTTTCAGCTTATTTAAAACAGCAGTTTTTTTTAATTTTTTAACGTTAGAGAGTATCCTCAAGTTTTTTGGAAAACTTTATTCGCCTCTAATAGCTGAAGGAAAGCTCCGTCACCTTAAGATTTCTCGTGCAACTGATCTCTATATCGATTGCAGCGCCACCGCTACTATCATCAAATCGGGAATCAGCCATGTAGCATTGCCATTAGAAGCCGTTGCCACACTATTCTTCAAGCCACTAAGTATAACTACTTCCTGCAGCTCTTATGCTATTAAAATATAAAGCTGTTAACATACAAAGAACTAAGACACCCTATTACCTGTTTGTAGTTTATATACGTTTCTAAGGAATTTAAAATAGAAAGAAGATCGCCGTTCTACCGTTTCTTAAGTTAGGCCTAAGGCAACAGATTCATTCATGCAACTGAAATTGTGGGTTATTGTTTTTTGTTTTTAATAGAAACTTAAAGACAATATGCTTTTTACTAACTTACTAATTTCCGTATAAAACTTTGAAATTAAATACGCGTTTACATAAATTAACGTTAGGTTTAAAAATGTTCACATAGCTTTTGTGCCTAATCTAAGCAGGTGTACGGCCTGTGTTAGAAGCGTTACTCATGGTCGAATTCGGCTGGCTGTTCCGGAGTGGAGTAGCGATGAGTGATTTCACTATCTATGATTTTTTTCACTGACAGTAAAATTTCACAGGTAATCACCGCTATTCACTTACCTTCGAACCTGCTACCAGTGATTTTCGCAGTATTTTCCACGGATAAAGTAAAAGTCTGTTCACAGAATTTTACCAGTGATTTTTAATATATTCGTGGTATTTTTTCTACTCGAAGAAAGGAAACTGACGCATGCGTAAACGACTGCAACTCGTTTAATCAATCAGAAATGTACAGAATAAGAGAAAGCACTTTTCAACTTAGTAATAGACGATGTTATCTCTCTTCATATACTAGTCCCTTAAGGCTCTAAATAGGCAACGAGATAGAATACATAGAGAGGCTGTCCCATTGGATACAGCGCCCTTCGCGGCGACTAGCAGCAAACTCGGTCGCCATGTTTTCTTTAGTAAAGCGAAGTCGGTTACGTGTTGGATCAGATAGCTTTACCTGGGTTTCTAGTGACAAAAAGTCGTGGTTTTATTTGAGTTTTGTAAAGGATTTTTTTTTCTTTTTTCTTTTATAATAGAACGTGAACATGCCTGCAGTTTGTTCAGCGTACAACTGTGGTAATCGAAGCGATAAAACAATATTTCAGATTACAAATTAGTTATATTAATGTAAGCATTTCGTATACCCTTCATTTCTTTCGTATGTAAGGATCCTCGATTAGGCAAAGCCTATCATGGAAATTTAAATTGCTAAATAAACCTCAGGTAATGGTAAATTGCGCCCGGGGCATGATGATCATTCTTTCACCCCGTCTTCTCATAGTTGGTCTTCGCGGCGTCTGCCCCCCCCCCCTCGCTAGCCAGTATTTTTACCTGCAGGATACAATGATATAAATGTAGAATGAATCACTTGTGTAAATCAAAGTCTTTTGAAAATTATCAGGCAAATGTATATAAGTCTCGCTATATATAAGGGTCAAAAGGCTGATTCTATTAAAAAATAAATAAAAACGTTAAAATATGAAGTGTCAATTGTACATTTGAAAAATATTTGTCACACACAATCCTTTAATTTAGTGTTCCTTGGTTCCTTTCACAATGCACTTGAGTCAAACTTCCTCCACCTCCCTTGAAACACTTAGCATTTATTAATAGGCTGTTGAACCACCTTTGGCTTCATATAGAGCCTTCACTTTTCTAGGCATTGATTGAATTAGTGACTCACACTGCGCAGGAGAAATCGCGTCCCAGATTTTCATCAGCATGCTTTATATGCGTCTTTAGTGCCTGGTCGGCCAGCAGCAATGTTCTTCTTTACTATTGTCCAAAGTTTTTCAATGGGGTTGAGGTCAGGCTAGTTGCCTGGCCACTTCAACACAGTAATCTGATGGCTTTCCAACAATTCCTTGGATGATCTGGATGCGTGGGCGGGGGCCAGATTTGGTTGGAAGATGTAATCGTCATCAGGAAACAGCTTCTCCTACTGGAATAAGCAATGTCTCCAAGATTGCTTTATAGAACACGGAATTCATTTTTGAGTTGATAAAACAGTTTATCAACACCATTAGCACTCATGCAGCCCCACACAATTATACTTGCCGAATGTTTCACTGATCATTTCAAGCAAGATGCATGGGTACATTCATCCTTTCTGCGCCAAACACGCGGTCTTTGATCACCACACCTCATGGAGAACTTCGATTTAACCGAAAAAAATCACTTTACTCCCGTCATCATAAGTCCAATGCCGTCACTCTTTCGCCCATTCATATCTCTTCTTTTGTGCAGCAATTAGATGAATCTTGATTTTTGGCACACGCGACCGAAATCCGAGTTCTCTCAATCTTTTCCATGTAGTGGTATCGGATATTTGAGTCCCGCAACTTCCTCAGATCCCCAATACTTTTGAATCCGTTGTTCATTGCCAGATTCTTCAATGTCTGGTTGTCTCGCCGTGTTTTCTTCTGTTTCCGGCCACATTTCTTCCGTTAGCTTTGCGTTGGCTTATAGTTTTTTAAATTTTTAATAATTTTTGAAACAACACTTTGAATAAATCCAATCTAAAATACTATTTGGACCTGGGTATTCCCAACCAAATGCATTCCAAAAATACGCTCTTTCTCTTTCTCTGAGAGATCACGTTTCTTCGCCATTGAATGAAGCAATGTGTGTACGTACTGAAAACGAACAGCAGAATACGTGCAACAACGTTTTAGAACTTTTCAAGCGGTATGGAAATGGAATATTCAGACTATTCCATTATTATGAAACGGCGCTGGCAGTATTCCATTAATTTGAAACGACCACTTTGCATTCAAAAAGGGATGACAGGCAGAAAAAAAGTTATTTCATATTCCTTCGCTCGCAGAAGTATTCATATTTCTTGACGATAATGCTGAAATAAGGGACAATAAATTGATTTATGCTGCAAATTATAAAACTCCAAAGTTTTGGTGAGATTTGAACCTGAAGCTTGGTTTGGTTTGTTTGGTATTGACGTCCTTTTCAACTGCCATGGTCATTTCAGGACGGCGTTATAGGGGCCGCAAATTTTGCCTCGCAAGGGTTCTTTAACGTGCAACCAGCAATACGACTACACGGGACCAACGGCTTTACTTCCCTTCCGAAGGAAGTGCGTGATCTCAGGATTTTCCCCCTGAAAAAATCCTCGTCGTCCTCGGCCGGGGTCGAGCCCGCGCCGTCGGGCATCAGAGGCGATCACGCAACCACTGTGCCACCGAGGCCGATGACCCAGAAACTTGGAAAATCAGCATCGTTTGGAATCTTTCATTAAATTGAAATGAAGTTGTATGTTCATTTTAATTGACTTATTTATTGAAACATAAAATGTAACTATCAGTGTAAAATCAGGTAAATGAGGTAAGGGCAAACTAACAAAACCTTAGACCACTTCCACGCCGCCTATATTGGTTTGAAGATGTTTATTTCAAACACAATATGCGTTTATCAAGGCGTTTATCAAGCTTTCCAAATCAATTGATGTTTGTTTTCTCGTTGTTTGTTGGTGTTTATCGACTTCAAGCGATTCCAATTAAATTCTTTGACAATAAACATGCCTACCAATGACTTGTCCCGTGAAAAAACCATATATGACATTCTAGCAGCAAAGTCTGACATGGCGATATCAATACACGCTTTTTGTAGCGACGTGCTTTTTGATTTGTGAATTGATATGGCATATGCAACATGAAGTGGAATTTGTTTGCATGGCACATTTGAATTTTTGTAGTTAACGAGAACGGGGGAAATGGGAATTGACCCATCATAAAGTGTTGGTCCGGTGTATTTCTCAAACTTTACCAACACGTACAAAGGCAAACAGTTTGGTATGGCGTTGTCGACACTCGTTGTACAGACGATGTCCATCACTTCACCAATAGTTCAGTTGCACAATCCTTTTAACGCCCATAAGTTTAGACGGGAACATTACCTTGCAACTTTTTGCCAACTGCTGATAAGAAGGGAGGCCTTGTACTTCATCAGATGATGCCTCCCGAGCAGTGTTGTTATTGTGTTCAGCAGCAATGAATGTAACCGGTACACCTAAGTTACGAAGGCATGATTCGTTGAGTTCCGAAATTTCCTTATTGCGAGACACCATTGTAATGACGTTAGAAAAATGGGCTTTCTCGTTAAGATTGTAACTTACAAATCTAGATTTTAACAGAAAAAAGTCACCTTCACACACTTCACCAATTGCGAGACGATTGAGTAGTTCACGAAAAGGTGCCTGGTTTTCACCTACTTGACGCATAATTGTTGTTAAATGAAATACTTTTTTCAGTTGTTGGTAGACCTATTTGCTTTGAACAACAAAAGTAGACGATGGATTCGGTTGCTTATGCATAGGTGTATCACCAACAGGAAGCAACTGATTAAAGTCGCCCAAAAGCAACGCCGGCCATTTGGCCGAGAGGGCTAGGGCGTAGGCTTTCTGGTTCTCGAGTCCGCCTGGTCGTGGGTTCGAATCCCGCCGTGGGCATGGATGTTTGTGTTTGTTCCGGGCTGCGTACAGATATAACTTGTGTAAAAGGCGCAAAATGACCTTAGTAGTCGACGCCACAAATTCTAATAAACCAACCTAAACCAAACCCAAAAGCAACAATGCATATCCGCCACGAATTTCATGTGGTTTTTCTGGGTTTCCTTGACGAAGTCGATTGTCTATTTTGCCCAGCAAATTCAGTCCAAGCATTGAGAGTTCGTCAACAATAATTAGCATTACTGACTGCATTGACAATTGAAATTCGCGTTCGGCTTCACCACATAGCAGGGACATGACGGACCTCATCACGGAGCTCAACCAGATCGTTTATTACTCTTCAACGACATCACATATGTCCGGCTTTTTTTAATACAAACCACCTTCAGGCACGACACTAAGTGTGTGCGAGATTTGGCTACTATTTGTTTAGTGGTTTTGACGTGATGACGTTGCAATGGTGACTGATAAGGGAGCTACGCTCCAATAAAATAATAATAAAATTCAATTTTAGTTGTCCAAAAAGTATAAAGCCAGTGTTTGATTTTGTACAAATATTTAAGAAAGGTTAGGCCCATTTGGTCAAGGGGGTGATAGGTATGCGTAAATGATGGTAAAAATGCATAATTAGTTATACAAAGTTTCTTAGTTGAGCTAACACATGCAGTTTAACAATGCCGCGTGGTAAACCAAGGTCAGGTTTTGAAAAGGGCCAAATTGTTGCTCTACACGGCTCAGGTCAATCAGCTTGAGCTATTGCATGTTCCTTGAGTCGATCACACGCAGTTATTGACAATTATTTGAAGTTGGGTGACATGTACGGTCAGAAGAAACGAAGTGGCCGGCCAACAAAACTTACCTCACGCCAGAAAAGAGAAATCTGCAAAGAGCTGAGTGTGCATGGAGCATCTCTTCGAACACTAGCAAAGAAGCCTGAATTCAATGTCTCCAAATCCACCATTGCCAATGTTATACTTGAGAAGAAGTTCCTCAAGTACAAGAGAAGAAAATCACGTCCTGCTCTTAAACACCGCCACAAAGTGCAACGTGTTGAATTTGCGAAAACGAAGATGTCTTGGAAAGATGAGTGGAAGATTGTCATATTTAGTGACGAAAAAAAATTTAACCTTGATGGCCCAGATGGGTGGCAATTTTATTGGCACGATTTGAGAAGAGACGAGCAATTGTTTTCCAAACGACAGATGGGAGGGGCCAGTGTAATGGTGTGGGGTGCTTTTGGATGGAAGTCCAAATCAAATCTTGCTTTCATTAGTGGCAGGATGACAGCCACGAAGTATCAAGATATGCTGGAAAATTTTCTCTTGCCATTTGCTGAGGAAATGGGAGGACCTTTCTTTCTGTTTCAGCAGGATAATGCACCAGTACATACCATAAAAAGCACATATGATTGGTTTCTTGAAAATGGTGTAGCCATAATGGACTGGCCCGCCATATCATCAGACATTAATCCTATGGAAAATGTATGGGTTCAGGCAGCACGTGCTGTTTATGCGAATGGACGCCAGTTCGAAAATGTTCAACAACTAAAAGCCTGCATTGTTGAAGAATGGGAACGATTGGATTCCAGTTACTTGAAACATCTTGTGGACACAATGCCTGATCATCGAATATATAAAGTTCTGCTCAACAATGGAAGTTTCATAGGCTACTAAGTATGAAAATGTAACAATGGCTTTATACTTTTTGGACAACTAAAATTGAATTTTCTCATTATTTTATTTGGTATTTGTTATTTTTACTTGAAATTATGGTTGGAAAGCAGTTAAGTTAACACGATGAACATTGTTGATTCATATCGCATGTTGGTTATGCATTAAATAAATATTGTTAAAAAACAAGTGGCTTTATACTTTCTGGACGCACCTTATTTCATAAAAAATTAACAATATTAATTTAAAACAATTATTATCTTCGTTAATATTTAAAACAATTATACAAAAAAGACACAAATAATATTTTTGCATTTAAAAAAATAAAAATATAAATAAAAATAAAATATAAATAACTTCACCGCCATACAAAATATGTTATTATGGTTAATGTTGACTATCTGCACAATCGCGCGATGACTGAATCCGCAAACTGAATTGTCACGATTCCTGTAACCGGTCGAGGGGAAACCAACTGTCCCCTGTAACCAAATAGGTTGGGGTATATATCAATTATTTGCCCCCGGAGGGGGACGTCGCAGAGTAACGGAAAACAGCGACCTGCGAGGCCCGCAGGGTCGAGAGTGGGACCCGATATTTAATAAATAAAATAAAATAAAATGCTGACGTTTCGGATAGAGGCTATCCTTTGTCAAAGCAGGGAGGATAATTTTTAAAAGAATTGGCAAGGTGGGGTCAATTTCGGGGGGTGGTCAATTAATGTCTTATGTTCTTTGATATTTTTAACAGGAATAATTTCACTTTAGCAAATACAAATTTTATTAGTAAGCTATTTAACTTGTTAACGTGTTTAAACTTCACAATTTGAACCTTTATGGAAAATTTCTTTTTTTTTTCCTGTAGAATAATTGTAAAGAAAACTAACTTGGAACAGGAATTATTGAAAATTCACGTATCACCATGAATAACGGGAAAGTGCCAATTTCGACAATGGATAACAAGCGTGTTTTGTATGACATATTTGTAGCACTAGAGAATGTTGTAACCGGGATATCGTCGATCTCAAGGGAATATTGCGAAAAATTAATCACATACAAAATTAATCCCCCAGCCAATCAACCTACTGTTCTCATCTTATATGAAAGAGGATCGAATTTGGATCTCGGAAGAAAGGAAAAAATTAGCGAACGTGCGGAACTCGAGAGTTTATCCGCAGCTATCGAAAAACAAACACACGAAAATCGGCGAATACAGCTGGATTTGTTTGAAAAGGCTTTGCCAAAATCATGCCATTTAAATGCCAGTACTTTAGGTAGTCCGCATACGATGAGCGAAACGCTTGTGCAGGATTATTTTACATCCACTCCTTTAGCGGATTGCCAGGGAAATGGCGAATTGTTTAGTTCCGAAAATGAAGACATTCTCAACAAAGAAAACGTAATGAAGTCTTTAAACAAAAATATTTCTGAACTCGAGCAAGAGTCAAGCTTAGATGAAACTGCAGACGAAAAGTCAGTGATCAAAGTTTCTTCTTGTATTTCTGTTAAAGAAAAAAACAGCAAATACGAGAACACTCATTCAGACAATTGCGAAAACTCCAAAGAGAATCTTGACACGGAAGGAAAATGCACCGGAAGTGACAATTTACTTGTTAAGAAAAATAGCTGTTCAAATAACACGAACATAGCGGAACTCGAGAATTTATTCGGAGCTGTCGAAAAACAAACACACGAAAATCGGCGAAAACCGCTGGATTTGTTTGAAAAGGCTCTGCCAATATCATGCCATATGAATGCCAGTGCTTTTGGTAGTCTGCATACGATGAACGAAACGCTTATGCAGGATTATTTTGCATCCACTCCTTTAGTGGATTGCCAGAAAAATGGCGACTTTTTTAGTTCCGAAAATGAAAACGAGCTCAACAAAGAAAGCGTACTTGTAAAGAAGTGCTTAAACAAAAGCATTTCTGAACTCAAGCAACAGGCAAGCTTAGATGAAACTGCAGACGAAAACTCAGTGATCAAAATTTCTTCTGAAGAAAAATACAGCAAATACGAGAATACTCATTCAGACAACTGCGAAAACTCCAAAGAGAATCTTGACACAGAAGGAAAATGCACCGGAAGTGACAATTTAATTGTTAAGAAAAATAGCTGTTCAAATAACACGAACACACATAAGAAGAATAAAGGAATGGAAGTTTGTATAGGAAGAACACCTTACGAATGTAAATACTGTAAAAAACCATTTCGCAATTTGTTCCAAAAAGTTAGTCATGAGAAAGTCCACACAGAAGAGAGATCCTTCAAGTGTAACAGCGGTAATAAAACATTTACACAGAAAGAACGTCACGAAGGAGTACATACAAGAGCGAAACCTTATGAATGCAGCTTTAACAGTCTTTCCAGTAAAAAAAAACATGAGCGTGTCCACACAGTAGAGAAGCCATTTTCATGTGACTTCTGTAATATGAGATTTATTTGGTTTTCTGGAAAAGTGTACCACGAAAAACGCAAACATCCATCCATGCTGTTAGCGAGATTCGAATCTGCGAGACGCTGGTTTCAAAATCGGCCAGAAAGAAGTTTTGAGTAAGTAAAAATGTATAAAAAATAAAAAATTTCTTCAGAAGGAATTATTTTATTGGAAAATTTTATTTCTAATTTTATATTATCTATACATAATCTCCAATACATTGGCATATGAAACATGTACCTAAGATATTTAACACCATTCAAAAACACTGGTCGACAAAGATTTTATTCAATGAAAAACTAGTTTTTCATGTATTTTGTTATGCTAAAGTAGAACATAACCAGAAAAATCACCCTGCGGGCTCCATTTTTCGGTAATTCTACAAAGTAAAGTAAAATATAATATTTAGCATTTGGGGGTATTTTAAATTTATCAAAAAGACTTTGATTAATGCCACTCTTCTTTTCAATGTAGATTCCGGTAGAGATATCATAATAGCGGCAAACATGTCAAAACATGTCTAGCGCACGTCGCGTGTGTAATTCGCCTTCGCCTCAGTTTAGCTCTGTGTTGTCCTTGTTACATATTAGTGATTCGTAAGAATGCCGCCGCGAACTTGTTAAAGCATCCAAACAAATCCCCTGCCCATTATACAAAACTGCTATGCAAATTTGAAATCGGCGCAAAAAATAACATAAGAAACAGCCTGTCTAATAAATTTAAATTTTGTTGGCCAATGAAATCAATTAGGGAAATGCGATATAAGTCATATGATAGTGAAAATATTTCAAAACCTAAAAGTTTGGATTGGATGTGTTGAATTACATCTTTAGGGTAATGTTACATCCAAATGTTAATTCTATCAAAAATTTTACTTAGCAATCCCATTAAATTAATAAAAAAAAGTAGCAGTTTTATTTGATAGTTTCGGCGAATGCCATAATGATATTGAAGGGAAGTTATTAAAGAGGTATTGTTATTATAACCTACATCTACAGTCTGTTATACAAAAACAAAATGTTGCCATATTTAATCAGATATTGTAATAGAATTCTAAAATACATAGTTTAAAATAATTTTTGCTGATGTAGATTTCTAAATTATATTATTCACGTTGGATTCGTTTTTAATGTTGAAGAAAAATCCCAGAGAAACCTTTTCCTATGACAAAAGTATATGGCGAACAGAAAATTCAAAATAGGGAATACTTGTTTTCCCATCATTTCACTAAGAAGTTCATTTGTTTTAATAAAAAATATTTTTTCCATTTGTGAGTGGTCACGCGAAAAAGAACCTGAATGGATTGGAAATGTTTTTTTTTTGGTGATTTATAATCGTGTGAATAGAACATTATTATTGTGATCAATTTTTTTTTATATATTAATTATTTTTCTCACGTACGTACCCCAGTTTCAATTGACTCTTATACAACGCACACGTTGAATTAATGTTTTAGTTTGCATGAATGTATGGCATGTCCTAGCTGTTTGCATCGCTTTTCTTGTTTATTAAGTTCTGGCAGAGCTGCATACCGTTCGTACACGTCTTCAAACCTTAAACGCGTTTTTCTCGGAATATTATGTATTTCCCCTTCAGGTCCCTTTTCGCGTGACCACTCACATTTAGCATGTATTTTTGAAATTCCTAATAGTTTTATAAACGAAATTACCTCTTTTGTCAAAACGAACCGAAACGAAATTGTCAACTTTGCCAAAATTACCTGTTTTCTTCGTTGTGGCAGAAAAGGTAATTTCGTTTACAGCCTAATTTAATCCTATATACAGTTTTCTTCTTTTCGTGTTACCTAAAAAAGAAAAATACCCTTCCTAACATTATTCACCACTCACTAATAAAAGCGAAAAAATATGTACATCAGTAAAAATATTGTCCTTGTATTTAATGTTTTATAAAATAAATTCACAATTTTTATCTTTTACCGTCTACCTATATTTATTATTCAGAAGATAATGATGCACTTCCACTTATAACAAGCTATGCTTACATATATTCACTTATGCCTCTGTAACTTTGCTACAATTTCTAATAAAATAAACTTTCTGGAAATCACTCGGGGCGGGGAGGATTCGAGTATAGCGTTACGTAATTATCGATGGTGGGAGAGTGCGGATGTGCGTTACGGGTGCATTATTAAGGGGCAGACGAGTTAAAAATGAGTCATTTTGCGTTACGTTTATAACTTTATAAGTTATATTTTTGTTAAACATTAACAATGAACATTTCATTTTGAATATAGAGCAAGTATGACTCTAAATCCTCACTATATTATTAACTTAAGCTCGGTAAAATAAAAGTGGATGAAATGGTTAAATCAAGTGGTTTTGTCATTTAACTGAATCCATTTACAAAAAGAATAGTGAGTTCTGAATGTATATATTTAATCATACGTATATTGAAAGTCAACTTTGGGATTAAACGAGCAAGTTTCATTGAATCCAGTTACTAAGCATACTAAATGCGTTTTTCCATGAATTTAATCTGAAAATCGATTCTGAAAAAAAAAGAAAAGGGATTAAATTCATAAAGCCTCGTGTTGATCATTTACTCATGGTATGAATGATCAAAAGTTTTGAATTAACTATCATCTATTTTAGGCCAGGTTTAATAATCTCATCATTGTTGAACAGCATTTAAAATTATTCTTTCTGAATATTATACTTACATTTTATACTGCATTTAGCAAAAGGACTTGTGTTTCTTCAGGTCTATTTCTACGCCAGTTCCAGGTAGCGTTCACGATATTTCTCCCGCAGCACCGACTCGAGCGATTTCTAACAAATTTGTTAAATGTAAAGATTATTATACATAGATATTCTTGAACTCACGTAAACACATAGGGGAAGGTTACCTCTATTATACGAGTTTAGAGATTTATTGCATTAAATCCATTGTATAAACAAAAATGGAAAAATGAATATTATACGTGGTAGTCAATTTACTGAAAAATAGCAGTTTGGAAATACATGAATAAATATTAAAAAATCAAAAGTCAAACCTTGTCTAATGGTACGATTTAGGCAACCGGTTGCCTAAAATACCATCCGTGCCCTAAGTTGTACAACAAGAAAAAATGGCAAGATTTATCAAAAAATTAATGCAGTTTATTCATTAACATTACCAAAAGTTACATTTAAGTAATTCATCTGTTGGTTCAACCCCTGCACAGGTTTCATGCACCCAGTTCTTGCACGTCATACATTGTATCATATTTTGCTTTACGTTCTTATCACAGATTGGAGAGTAACAGTTCTTTTGTTTCGTTTTCCTCTCCTTTATTTTGCTTTATTGGACAGGCTGCTTCTTCTTTTTCGCTTAAAGTCTCGTTTCTACGGTGATGAGGTCAGATCTACTGCTTTTTGCGCAGATCGTGGTGGTCTTCTGGATGTCGACAGGCTTTCAGTTGTCGGCGAATGTATTTCTTCAACTGATACATCTACCGGCATAAGTGGTATAGATGTTGCCGACTCCCTCTGCACATCAGCTGGGTTAACTGATGGTGAAGGTGGACTTGTTACCAGCAATGAACACATTTATTCTATAATTACTAGCGATTGGATCCTCATGCTTCGGGTTTGTGGTTGGGTTTCCGAAATCGTACCTGCGGTACCATTTAGGAACCACATATGGTCCGATTTGGGCAATCACGCCATTGTTTTTGAATCAAGAGGTTCTCACATTCTGAGAGTCCATGGGCAAACCAATCACTTGTTTTAAAGTTACTGAGATGGCAGATAATAAGATCCGAAAGCCTTAGACACTTTGAGTTGAAGATATTTGCTTATCATTAAGCGAAAAATGTTAGACGGAGGACAGCAACAAATTTTAAATAAGGCTCTCGCCGTTGTTTCTGCTTCGCCGAGCTCCGCATGCACAGTGTAACATCTGTGGCTAAAGTATTTACAAAAACTGTTAACAGATGCCATCAGGTGTGCATGGTTTTTTACCTATGACTATATAGGCAACCTTCCCCTACATGTAAATAATAATAATACCTTATACAAATAATAATACCTTATTTCAGTTTTTACATATTTGTATAAGGTAGCCAAAAAGTTCTTGACGTTTTTATAAACCATTCGACGTCAGATCACAAGAAACCTTGCCGGTTTGCAAGAACATTTTTGGTTATACCTAATACGTACAAACTAACCTGAAGATGCTAAAATTAAGAAATTATGCTTGTGAAACAAGAGTCGTTGAACCCAGATGTTCATAAACATACGAGGGAGAATCGGAAAGTAACGAGAATTTGCGTTTCATAAATTAATTTCAAACATTTGGAAAAATTATTTATTGCCTGTTTTTTCAACATAATCGCCCTGCCTTTGTTTATGAGCGGACCCAACGTGTAATATTTTTCTGCATAACCGTACGCTTCTGCATTGATTGTCTTGCATTTGGCAGGAAAATTACACAGAATAATGCCAGGCCTATCCCAAAATATCTTTGCCATTATTTTACGAGCACTTTTCGCGGCCTTGAATTTTCTTCTCACGTCCAAACAATCGATCGACTCGTGGTCCGAATTAAAAAACAAAATTTTATTCGGCCTGTGGTTTGAAAACTAGGATGGATTGAGACGACAAAAAAGAAATTCTTCCATATACAGTCCCTTGCACCTATTGACTATAATGAACAATTGGAGTTGTAAAGCTGGATGGAGATTAATGTACGAGTTCCCTAAGTGGATAGCAGCGCTGAAGTGCGAACACTCTGTGGATCTGAAATGAATCCAATTTCTCAATGAATCTAGTTCTGTAGTGCGAATGAAGTGAAAACGAAGTCCGAAGGTGGCTTCGCAATCAGCCGAACCAATTCCATGACATGGGTTTACAGAAACTGCTTACACTTTGGGACCGCTCCACAAACAAATGCGGCGATTACGGAGTTGACAAGTGAGGCAATAGATAAAGCTCCCAAAATAGAATTTGATTCGCTCTGAATGTTTGATATTAATTCTTGAAACGGAAATTCCATTTACTTTTCGATGCCGCCTGAAACTGCTCAAATCACTTGATATAATCACAATTATACATACCTAGTTGGCCGACCACTCACTAAGAGTGGGAGCCTATGTTTTCGTTTCCCCAACTCAATTTTTTTTTCTCTGGAATCGACTTAAAAAGTCATGATTCGAGAAGATTTATTGAAAAAAAAAATACGTATGCACATATGTGATCAATTTTGTGCAGCTACTCCTCCGAAACGGCAAATAGCATAACCAAATAAAATTTATGACAACTCTACACAAAAAATCGATCATAATTTTTTACAGAAAACCACTCTGATATAAATTTCATACATCTCCGTTGAAATTTAAAATTTTGGTCCATAATTTCCAAATAAAAAACTGCTTTGAAAAGCGAAAAACGACACTTTTGCACTCCCCTCTCGCTAGCTTTTTTTCCCGGAAGTGACGTAGTTTGAGTCAAACGAGGCCAACGAAAAAGTCAGGCCCCGACGCGGAAAAGTCACTTGACCAACAATCCAACCTTCATTGTTTTCAACAAATGAAAGAATACTCACTGTTAAAATTCTAGATGGAAACAATGAAAATTACAGTGTGATTCGAACTGCATTGCTTTTCGGATTACATTGTTATTCTACGCACGACTTCAATGACGTAACGGCCTCACCCAAGATGGATGCCTCCCTATTTCAAATCGCGCTTATTATTTTCGTTTTTTCATACATGTAGAGTTCGAATTAAAATTTTTTAAATATGCCATGATGTTTTTGTATTCGATGATGTATTCCATCGTGCTGTGAGTGTTGTGGTTTCACACTCCGTTGCCGCTCGGCTTTAAACGATCCAGTAAATGATGACGATTAGTGGCCGCTTACTCGTGCATTCGTATGCGGCACGCCAACACATCACAATCAGTTCAATCGGGTATTTATAACACGGGCTCTTGAGCAGGCCATGGCAGAAGTTTGATGTCAGCATGAGTTTATTGAACGAGCAATATGGCATGGAGAAGCAGTCTGATGCATTGTCAAAAAATTCTGCCATCGCTCCAGGAAGATGATGATTTTCTAACATCTCTTGGTATTTTGGGTTATTAAGTTATAAGTTGCATGTCAACACAGGTTATGAGCCCTATGCCTGGTGCACAGAACGTGGCCCACACCTTGATCCCAATGCTCGAATCCTCCATTGTGAATACGAGGAGACACTCTCGATGACGTTCTCTTTTGCTTGTCTCTAGGCCCACACATGACATTCAGATTACTGGAGAGTGAAATAGCTTTTAAAACTCCACATAACCTTTGCCAATCATCACGATTCGAACGGCCACGCTCCTTACATCATCGCAGACGACGAAGCGCATTCACCTTTGAGATAAAAAGCTTCCTATTTACGGCCATTCAGAAAAAATCCATCTGATGAAGGACACGATGTACTGTGCGAATTGATGGACTATGAGTTACGGTGGATGAGCAGGCATCTGAGTCCACTGCAAGAGCAGCAGTGATGTCCTGAAGTGCGCTTTTGCGTTTCTTCAGCACTACCCGCGAAAGAGAACGTTGGTCTGTTTTCGATATGATTCTAAGTCGTCAGGGCTTTTTGCTATCGTTCTTATATTTTTCTGTACGGCACGTTAAGATATTTCCTCTCTGAAAGTCGGAAATTCAGGACTTTTCGGCATGCTGGTTGATGAAGTCAATGCCGTATTAGCTGCTGTTACATTTCATTTATATGAGAAGTGAAGGAGTGCGTCATGAGAATTGAAACCACACTGAAATAAAGGTGTCCGGATAGTTTTGGCAGGGTTGTGTATATATGAGTTGCATATCTGTCAGATCCCCGAACTGAAGGAGAAGGAATATTAAATAAATCCGGCGATCGATCACGAAGAGAAGAAAAAAGAAAGAAAATAGCAAACGAAGAGATCGGAGAAGAAGACGCAAGTTTAACTACCCAGCACCCGGAGTTAAAGATGGAAGAGCCCAGGAGAGCAAGAAAAAGAAAGTAGAGCGCGTCTTGGGAAAGAAAAACGACGGCGGAAAAGGCGATTGGAGGAAAAGGGGGAGAAGGAAGAAAAGGACAGAGAGGTTCGAGCCGCGAGAGGAAAGTTTGGAAAAAGTGTAGCTCCAGGGGTTTGAAGAAGATTGATGAGCATGAAACTGTCCAGCATAGAAGAGGAGAGAATTTGTCCAGAGGAAGAATTCCGCATCGTGAGGTCGAGAAGAGGAGCGTAAGAAGCCAACCTCGCACAGGAAAATTCACAGGCCGGAGGCTACGCGACCTCGTAGTGCGAATAGTGCAAAACGAAGGCACCATACACAATTGAATGCTAAGGCAAGTGACTTTTCTTTCTATAATAAGGAGCGAACTTTTTATAATACGAGAGTCGGCCTTAATACGAGGGGAGATCAAAAAGTAAGTTGCACTTCCACGGTATGGCCATTTATTACACCACCTATACAAAAGCAACACGGCTATAGCAGCATACAATGTAGGTTCACTTTTTCACATAGTCCCCAAGAGACCCTAAACATTTATCCGAACGATCAACCAACTTTTCGATTCCGGATGCATAGAAATCTCCTCCAGCGTTTTGTAACCACACGGTGACAGCCGCTTTCACCTCCTCATCGTTTCGAAATCGTTGTCCACCGAGTTCCGTTTTGAGCTTACCGAAAAGATGAAAGTCGCATGGCGCTAAGTCGGGACTGTATGGAGGATGTTGCCAAACCTTCCACTTGAATCACTGTAGCAGTTCGCACGTTTGGCACCACTTTACAATTCCTTGCCGGGAAATTGCACGCTCTCCATATACAGCAGTGATTTCACGATGAATGTCCGTGCAATTCACTCGTTTGGCCCATAGAAATCGGATTGCTGCTCGCACCTCAAGTTTGGAGTGGACATCCAGTTTTGCCCGCTAGTCACACAAAACACGACGGGAAACCACAGCAACCGTCCTATCCGACGTCTGCGCAGTTAATGTCCCTTTCTCCGCTTTGCTCAAGATTGCGACGCACAGCGCGCTCCTGCGGCGAGTTAGTGCAACTTACTTTTTGATCTCTCCTCGTAGTAATAGAGAAAAGTTTGCTCAACGAAATGGACTGCGTCATGTGCCCGTACTCTCTCCATTAATGCTTGTGGACCCGGAATTGCCAGCCAACTCGAAGGAGTTTGGAGTTTCAGCGCGAGGATCTCAAACACGGGTTAACTAAAGGAAGCAAAGAGGATTTGGATGCGGACAAACGTGGTCGAAGAGAAAATGGTCCCCAGCCGGTGAGCTCCTAGCAAGAGTGAGGAGAAGGAGGTTCAACTGCCCCTACTAACCAATTTGGAAAGCCAGACGTCGGAGGCCGACGTGAACCACATCCCGAGTGCCTCAGTCATCCTGCCAGCGAAGGACGGCAGCTTTGCGAGCGCGCGCCTGGCCGAGATCTCGTGCTGCGAGCCGCGCTCGGCTTTAGCGTTTCGTCGACGGGAGCTAGCCAGCACTCCTCGAAACTCACACGGGTCGCCGCTTACAGAGAATGCGCTGCCTATTCCCCCAGGATTGATTCGCCAGGAAGCACTCCAGGAATTTCACATCGAAGCTAGGATTCCATTGTCACACTTCCATTCACAGGCGCTAATCCAGACTTTCAGTTTGTTTACTCGTAATTGGAATAATAGATATTGACTTTGCTTATTCACTTGAACTTTACGTTCAGTTATCAAATACGATTAAACTTCGTAATTTTTTTTTCATCACGAACTGTGTCACTCTCCTCCTTTCTCTATCCACGACCGGAATACATTACAAATTAATGAATTTAATCAATTAGTCTAAATAAAGTCGTGATGATATCTTTCAAAAAATCATTAATAGCATTCTGATATCGCTACAAAGAAAATGGCAATAACTATATCACTAAATTAAATACAGGACTTACTCGGAGTGGGCCGTTATGTTATAAACAACAACAGCTACTATAAGTAAAATGAACGCCAGGAGAGGAACTAGGACATATAATAATTCTGAAAAAGGAAAAATGAATTTCTTATTTCACAGTGAAAATGATTTCAGGAATTTAGATTTAATAACCTATTTTGGCCTTTTACTTACTGGTAAGATTGGTCCAGCTCATGTCTTTTTCAACGCACTCGTTCTTCGCCACATTGTAATTGTAGCCTTCTATACAAAGACATTTAGTTCCATTTTCGAACTTAATGCAATGAGTGAAGCGTTTCTGGCATTCTCCATCAGTCTTGCAGGGACACTTATAACAAGAACTTAACAATGGACCACCTGTAAGGAAGTAAGAATTTCACATGAAATAGCTACTTATGAAATCACGCCCACTTTTAACAGTATCTTAATTAAGCCACATTACAAAAAGGACATACACAACCCAAAGACTCATTTGTAGGTGGATTGAAAGCTTACTGATTCGACATATTTAGCAATTTATAAGAAAGATGAGATTAGGAAATGAAAAAAATTTGTTACCTATTATTAAAACTTTTGGATACCAACCAGAGAAATATTTAAGGGCAATTTTTACTCTTGACTTGAGTCTTTTGCCAATTACATACAACAAGAATAAGATAATGATGAAAGGCATTGCGTTTTTTCTAAGTACACTGAGTGACCAGTTTATTAGGAATTCCCATGAGTCCGTCGGCATTGCAATTACTACGTATCAGTTGGTCACGTGATAATCGGTACCAATATAAAGCGAGAACGCACCTGTCAACTGCAAGTGGTTTGACCGTCACCATGGGGAAAACGAAGGATTCTGAGTAGTGCGACTTCGAGCGCAGGATGATAGTTGGTGCCTGGCGAGGTGGACTGAGTATGTACGAAACCGCACGTCTTCTAGGCTTTTCCCGAACAACCATTTCAAGAGTTTACCAGGACTGGTTAAAACTGGTTAAACAACCAAAAAACAACAATCCAGAGTCAAGACTGTGGTCGCAAAGGACTCGTCCACCCAAGGGGTGAGCCTAGGGCGGGAATGGTTGTTCGTGCGAATAGAAACGTCACGACTCGTCATCTAACAGTGGAGTACAACACTGGACCGCAGAATAACATCTCTGAACGTACTAAACGCCGTACATTGGCAAGGATGGGCTACAACAGCCCATGGCTAGTTCGGGTACCTTTGATCTCCACCCAAAACCGCAAAAAACGTCTCCAATTTGCCAACCGTGATCACCAAAACTGGACCGTCGGATGAATCCAGTTTCCTATTGCGCCATGCAGATGGCCGAAGCAGAATTTGGAGACAACAGCACGAAGCGATGGACCCCTCCTGTCTGGTTTTCACTGTTCAGGCTGCTGGAGGCTCTGCAATGGTCTGAAGAATGTTTTCCTGGCATACTCTTGGTCCACTGATACCAACAACGCCTTAATGGTCAGGGCTGTCTGAAAACTGTTGCCGACCACGTTCATCCCTTCATAGCTACTGCGTTTCCTCCATCGGAAGGATACTTCCACCAGGACAGTGCTGCGTGTCACGAGGCTCGTATCGTCATGGAATAATTCCAGGAGCACGATAATGAATTCAACTTACTCCTCTAGTCACCACAGTACCCGGATTTGAACCCAATCGAATACGTTTGGGATGAGCTGGAACGGGTTATTCGAGGCATGGATCCACCACCATCCAATAAGCATCAACTGGGAGCAGCTGTTGCATCCGCATGCATAAACATCACGGAACAATGCTTCCAGCGGCTAATTGAATCCATGCCACGGTGAATTCGTGCTGTTATAGCTGCTAGGGATGGCGCAACACAGGATTAGGGCGGTGTTCCTAATAAATCAAGGCGATTTTTTATGGCAACCAAAACCTTTATTCAGCAATGTACAGTATTTCAGTTTGGTTCGACTACCCTCTACCATTTTAATATTCTATCCATAGAGAGATGAACTGGGCGTGTACAGGTAAATTTCCCGATTTCAGTTGTTAGATGTTGTTTCAAACTGAAATTAACAGTGTCTAACAGAGATTGTTAATTTATTTGGACACGTCCAATTCATCTTTTGTTGGATAGAGTATAAGCAACTTCATGATTGGGTGCTCAAAAATGCTTCTCTTTTATAGGAAAAAAAACCGAATCCATATTATAAGGCTGCATAAGTGGGAAAGAAGTAAGAGTAGTTTAACTTTCGAAGGGGGTTGAATAAGATGTTGGCAAAGATCGGCAAAAGTTCACAAATGTATAATTCTCTCCGCGTAATCTTTTTGGCGGGAGGATTACCAGAACCCGAAGATAAGTTGTGGACCTGGGAGTAAAGAACCCTGCTGCTTGCCTAACATAAAATACACAAAATATCAAAACATTAGTTAAGCATTAAACTATTGAAAATCACAATTTTATCATTAGATACAACTATTGCGATCCATGAGCATTATCTTACTGTCAAAAGTAGAAAAATACTACTCGCAACGCGCTAGAACCACTAGTGACCTGCGCGCATACAATGGTTGTCAAGATGATTCCTGTGATCGTCAGAATGTCTAACGATCTTCTCCTGATAAAACTCGTCACGCCCCCGGCTGGGATCCTCTAGTACTATGGGCGAAGCATAATGGAAGATAAATCCGAAATGATATGTCCGGAATAAGTTGGAGCTGAGGCTTCCTCCGCCAGTGAAAAGTGTGATACGTTTCCTAAACTATGAATCGGAGAAAATTCGGTAGCAATAAAAATATTCATGAATGAAGGGACGCCCGTGAAAAGCACTGGTCGACGTTTATCGTTCAAAAAGTTATTGGATTCTAATAAGGAATGCTTTCTATAAGTTTTAACAATATGGTCTTCATACGACGATGAGTGTTGTTCCTTTGTTCCGTCTCGCCTCTCTTCCCTTTGTGGCATTCTCAGCAATGCCTTCCGCGCTGACCACGATACACGCCGGAACCGAATTCTTTGGAATGTCTGAAATACTTCCAATCGGTCCGCCCGTGCTCGTCCCGGATACCGCCGTTGCTCGGAACGCCCAGGAAGATCGACTATCTGCGACGTGGAACCCGCAGCACCTCGATGAACAAACCAGCGCTGATAAATCTTCCTCTGACTGTGGCGTTAACCTAGAAGTAAATACAATTCTAAACGGGAATCTTACTTCTAGCCGGTCCGTCCTATCTCGTCTCGAAAAACATCTTCCATCGGAGCTGTTGGAGCTGAAGCAGATTTTGGATGCTTCAGCGAACGCCCTTAATGGATCTTAATCCGGGCGCTCAGGTGCACATGCTGTAGGTTTCATGTAGTCGCAAGTGACTACTACACCTATTCAGAGACCGGAAATATTGTATAGGCCCGTTCACAATCCGGCGAGACATCAGAAGACCAATGGAAATGTCAAATGGAAATACTGGCCTCCTCCGATGACCAAACAAAGACGTTTGGATGTTGAAAAATGCTTTCTGAACGTAAAGGGACCTAGCCGTGACCATTCAAGAAGTAGAAAGGACATTAATTGACCGGCCACCTTCCTCCAAACGATCGAAGGCGATGGAAAGGTACCCTGCGATCTGCTCCATCTGGCTATCCAAAGTTCTTTATTGGGGAATGCGATGGGAATGGCTAGGTCCGATTTCAAAGCCTCGCCGGTAGCATCGTTCACGAAGAAGCGTACGGACTGATAGGAGAAACTCACCAGTCCGTAAGGCTGCTTCAAACGATCCCAAATGGCTTGAGCAAACGGGTACTCGTAAAAAATATGCCGGACAGTCGCCATCGATAGTTGAGGAGTGTTCTTTCGAAGGCAAATGATTTTAAAAACCTTCAAAACCGCTGCCCACGGATAGTCAGGATGGAGACGACAGATGTCGGACATCTCCCCTGGGTCGGAGTGCTGGAAAAACCACGATAGAAAACGATGACTTCAGTCCACTAACAAGGGAATCCCTCGAACATGTATGTATGTCACAGATTTCCACCAAATTGAAATATGTTACTCATCTGAAGCTACTATAGATGCTTGCAAAATAAGAGAGTGCGAAATTGTGTTTCTTTCAAAATAAACCGTGAAAACGAAAAAATTTCAGCATACATAGCCATACAAGGACTTCACTGTTAAAGCAGTTAGGCTACGTGGGGTTCCTTGTAAGTCTAAGAGTCACTTTGATACGGTCACAATTATTTTTCCGACAGAAGGTTAAGGTCGACACTTTTTCGCCTGTGGAGATCCTAGATGCTTCCACTGCATACTCTGACGTTTGGATTCTGGTTCGTAGCGATACGAGCTTTCATTCTTGTAAAAATTGTCATTGGCTGAAGCCCTTCAGCGGCCAAAAATTGAATAAGGGCACACAGATTATCTTTGGATGGATTGACTGCCAAGAACGGCATCTTCCAACTTAATCACAAGCCTTAGAAAGAAACAAACAGCTAAATTGTGTATTACAGACGCCTCATAATACATATAAACAACTGCTTTCCGTTGTGTAGGCGATGCCTTCGCGGCTACGCAGTCCAAACGTGTTTCTATTGAACAATCCTCGTATATCAAAAAAATACACTGAACTAAATGGGAAACTTGATATACTTACACAGGTCATCCACAATATGAAAGAAAAAAAATACCTCCTCTTGTTGGAGGGAAATTTGATTGACGATTGTCTGGCTTGTGAGTTAGAAGCATGCCACTAAATAAAAGCTACACACACGAATACTTATGAAAGCCAGAAATCTGGGTAATTAATTATATATCTTGGATTATGGTGTCTTTTCCTGTTAGGGAATGTTTTAGAATGCCCGAGTCATGTTCATTATTATGATTCTCCATAATTGTCAGCACAGGTCCCATGAGTCTTTGAAAATATTTTTCAACATGGGTCATTATGAATGGAGTAACCGCGAGCAGTTCTCAATCCATTTGGGCAATAGTCCTTAGGGTAATGTTGTGGAAAATTTAGAGTTCCTTCCACTTCGTCCTGCAAATTTTGGCCTAGAACGGGCATACCATATAGCAGAATGATGCAACCAATATTTTATATAACAATAATATTTATAGACATTGAGGGCACTATTGATTCTAGGTAAGCTTTGAATCAATAACGATACCAAAGTATCTCTAATTGTGTATAGGGGAGCAACAAAATCTGTGGGTAATTACAAATGCAAGAAGAAAACAAAACAGAGCGTCATGTATGTAGTAATTGAATATAACTGGTCCCAGCACTGAGTCTTGTGGGACACCAGCATTTAACACGCAGGTAATAGAGAAGTTATCCCCAGGTATGGTCCCCAAAAAGACCTGTTGGATAGAAACGAGTGAACTAGACTAATTAAACCTTGTTGTAATCGAACTTTCATTTTCTAAGTAATGTCTTCGTGCCAGATCTGATCGAATGCTTTATGAATATCTAATACGATCACTAAAAGTCACTAAATAAAAAATTTATATTATTTTCTTAAAAAAATTAATATTTTTAATTAGTATCTTTATTACTATTTTTTTTCACTTCCGGCTCGGTGGCCGAGAGGGTTAAGGCGTAGGTCTTATCGCTCTCGGATCTAGCGAGCCGCGGGTTCGGATCCCGCCGAAGGCATGGATGTTTGTGTTTATCCTTTCTCTAATATTTCCTCTCGTGAGGTTGGCGCTAGGAAGAACATCCGGCTGTAACAACAAATCATTGCCAAATCAACAAATTAACACAGCGACCCCATGTGGAAGTGGGAAAAGCTGAAGATAAAAAACAACATTACAATTATAGGCGCAATATAGAACACACAAAAAAGACATTAAAACAACAATCAAATGAAACAGTTTTATTTAATCTAACATTACAAAAATAATCGGTGTAAGCCAACATTTGTATAATAATTTGTACCAAGTTTTCATTAATAAAGCACGTCTTTTTAAACAAGTGTATAAATATTTAAGTGTTCAAATACATCACATTCATCTGCATTATCATCTTCAACTTTATCTCTGATGTGATTGTACATTGCTTGATTGCATTTTCTTTTCATGTATCATTGAACAAAGCGAACGTCACAATTTTTTAAAGCTGGTAAAAATCCCATTCAGCTCCAGGTAAAACAACTTATAAATAAAAAATTAATTAAAAAAAAACATAGCAATGAGAGAGTATCTTCTAAGAGAGTATCTTATAGTCAAGATAGACTGCATGAAATCAATATTCAGCTTGTTTCTCAACTTGGATTTTACACAAGAATGTACGGAAAATGCTTTCTCTACTGTGGCGTTTGATATTGGCAGTGAAAGCAAAGCCAATGCAAGCCTAGCAAGATTTTTCAAACTTTTAGTCTTTGCGCAGTCAACATCATTATATACGCAATTCCAGAAGTCAACGGGGCTGCTGGTGTTGGACCAAACTTTGTTGGATAAATTTCTCCATTCAAATTCAATTGCATCTCTTAATACCGATGCATTAACGATATCAGTGGAACAATGCTCGGTTTGCTCTGGGAAATAGCTATACTTGGATGGAGTAATTTCAATTTACTTAAAACAGATAGATTCTGGGGTAATCGTTGTTCAACTTGTCTTGCTAATTCAATGTGAAAGTTTTGCATCTCAGTTTAATTAATATCATGCACTTCATGCAATGGAAGGCACTTAACAGCGACATCAAAATCATACCCAAGACATACATGATTTTCATGCATAACATACTATTCAAAATTATATTAAATCAAATGCTCTTTTACTTATTTTCTCTAACTGTGAAGGTACAAATCTTCGGAGGTCTTCAATAAGAACATAGGAGCAGAAACAACAATATGACGTCATGACTGTTCTGGTCTTCCATTGGTTCAATTGATTTTTATACCATTCGCCATTTGTAAATAATATCACCGCGAAAAAAAAAACCACACAAAAATTATTATTTATCACTGAAAAGTCATTTCGAAAATAAAAAGTCGCTAAAAAAGTCACCAAAAAGTTTTAGTCACTGAAAAGTCACTTTTGGAAAAAAAAAAGTCACTGACTTGGCAACAGTGGTTCGAATCCCGCCACGGGCGTGGATGTTAGTGTTTGTCCATTTTCATTATCATCCTTTCATCATGCGGAAGGCAACGGAATTATCACTCTTCTCTAGAAAACTATGAATGGATAGCATTTGCCCACACAGTCACCAGAAGTCGAATTCGACTTGATGGAACTCAACAGCAACAATTTGCCGAATTGAAAATTTTTTTACGAAAACATTGAAAAACTTTAATTTTTTTATAATGTAATGTTTCAAACATCGAAAAGAATGCCCTGCGATTTCCAATTGAAGACGTATCGCATATCATATTTATTTTGAAAATTTTTAACGTTAGATTTCACAGACATTTTAATCAGTTAAGCTCAGTAAGAACAGTATCTATCTAATAATTAAAACAACAGTTGAGAAATCGTCGGGTATATACAGGGTGATTTACATCGAATATAAAATACTTAAAGGGGGTATTATAGAGGTTAAGATAAACACAAAACGTCCTATGAACATGGGTTCAAATATGAACGATAACTGAGATATGAACAGAAATAAAAATGCCGCCACCAAGATCAACCAGTTAAAATCTCAGGTTCTGTAAAGCCTAGATTAAAGAAATTTGAAGGAATAACAGGGTACATAAGACTGTGTATACCGTTAAAATTTGATTGAATTCCAACGAGAAGTTTCCGAGTTACACAGTCAAAATCGTAACAGTGCCCACATGCGTGTACTAAGCAGCACGTGTTACGATGTTGAATGCGTAACTCGGAAACTACTCGTTGGAATATGATCAAATTTTAACGGTATACACAGTCTTATGTACCCTGTTATTTCTCCAAATTTCATTAATCTAGGCCTTACAGAACCTGAGTTATTAACTTGTTGAACTTGGTGTTTGCATTTTTATTTCTGTTCATATCTCGGTTATCGTTCATATTTGAACCCATGTTCATAGGACGTTTTGTGTTTATCTTAACCTCTATAATACCCCCTTTAAGTATTTTACATTCTATGTAAATCACCCTGTATAATCACAGTGAAATGAATATTCACAGCCAAACCACATTATTATGATCAACTCCTATCGTGCCAACAGCAGCGCATAGTCAATAAACAAGATAAGAGGGAAAAAAAAGTATATTTCAAACCACGCTTTTATTCTTGTTTAGCAACAATAAACAACGGATACATTTAACTCTCGCTATAACGAATTGTTTGTTGCGGCAATTGGACAATTCGTAGTAATGAATTAGTACCATTAGAACACGAACCAGTGAACCGATTTGAAATTTGTTTTTATAACATGCATTGTCATCGGTCCTGTGTATAGGTATCAAATTTCAGCTCTCTAGCTTGTCGGAAAGTTGGTTTAATATTGATTACAAGATTTGACCCGGGTACACAGATGCGGACACACAGAAAAGTAAGTTAAATAAAAGTGTATGAAAAGGCACATGGCGCGAGATCGCTTGATGGATATAAAAAGTGAGATGTCTGTACTCTGCACGCATAGTCGTTGCTATCATTAAGTAAATCCAGCTATTCAGAAACGGTGCATTGATTAAAGTGAACAGTCATTGAACTTCACCGCGAATAAAGGAGACAGAAACTGCTCCTCAGCACGCACCAATGATGTTAGAGATGAATGTATCCCTGGAATTTATTCTAGACGCGTTTCGATCTTCAAACCATCCAAAAGTTGCTTGTCTGTCGTTTTTGCTGTAATTAAAGAATAAATAAAAGGGTCTCGGACTAGCAAAATGGTAGCGTTGTGTTTAATGGAACCTACGCGTTTCGAAATATACTTCTTCATCGGGGTTAGGAACGACTCCAGTGTATGAAGAATTGCATTTCGAAACGCGTAGGTTCCAATAAACACAACGCTACCGTTTTTTCTAGTCCGAGGCCCTTTTATTTATTCTTTTAAAACCATCGTCTGTTACTTCAGAAAATTTTTGGGGGGGGGCAACTTTTGTAAACCCATCCAGAAGAATGCCCAAAATAAGAAAGATTCTGTGAAGTCGTGAAGATCTATTGAAAAGATATAGAAAAAAATATAGCGCATAGGAAAGATATTGAGGGGGCATGCCCCCACCCAGCAAAATTTGGGAGGGGGGGGGGCAGAAAATGTCATCCCCCCAGATTCGGCGCCTATGGTCTGTTAGGTTACAGATGATTATGTTTCGTGCCAGTTGATACTGTATAAGCAGGTCTGTGACCTCTCTTTTTTTATCTCATTGATGGCAGGTATGGTAGGCATGTGTAACTATGGGCCAATCCCTTGTGAGATAAGGTTCATAAAGTTCATGGGAGGGGGGGGGGGGGGGGGGGGCGTATGAGGGACTGATGAATTCGACATGATAATAAAGATAAAAATTTTAACATCGAATAAAAATAAGTTGCATATTATAAGTCGAAAAAGAACAAAAATAAAAAAATTAAAAAAATAAGACAATGAAATGAAAATAAAATGAAAATATAAGAAAATCCCAAAACAT
>JAHWFO010041365.1:1583409-1595554 GCA_023313115.1 Rhysida immarginata | reverse complement strand
CCAAAACATAAAATAATAATAATAGCAAATTTAAATAGACAGAAGAAGTAATTGATTGAGCTGTTCTCAATCCGTTTTTTTTCTTTCTAAATTGGTCAGCTGTTTGTTTATTCCTTTCAACAGTGGGGCTATTTCGTTGTTGGTTTGTATGTTTATCAATTTTTCTTCCTTTGGAGAAAAGAATTTCTTTGTTTTCGAAGAGCTCTAGCTTCCTGGTGTCTTGCGTAACGTGTCTTGCAGGAATGTGTCCAAATCATGTTTGCATATAATATCAGATAATAGTTTTGGAGGTTAATAATCGATCAAATTGCGATGATTTTCGGTGTAGAGTAGATGTGCTCAATATAAACAGGATAAGAGGGAAAAAAAGTTGTTTTTTTTTTAAACCACGCTTTTATTATGTTTTTTTATTATAATATCTCTTCAAGCCGGCGCACACTGGACGAAACGCCGAAAACATGATTAATCAAATTTTTGATCACGGTTTACGGAAATGGGCGTTTGGGATTTTGATTATCTTATATGCAGTTACTTTTTCAGAAAAAAAATTTTTGCCTAAAAATAATTTTAGGGAGTTTTAGGAATGGGTAAATCCGGCGTTGCCATTTTAAACATTTTTCCATTTTCATGGAACTACTGCTTTATTTTGAAAATGAGACAGCAAATAATTAGATAAAATAAATTCGGTTACACATTACGGAAGCCACCAAATTCTTCCTTCTTTGTTTTTCTTCCTCTGTTTTCTTATAGACTACTATCTTCTTTATTCTAATTCATTCAAGCACAAAAATATTATTTTCTTTTATCGATAACTTTTTTTTTGTGAATCAATGCGAACTGATGAAACATGCATCAATCTAAGCCTTTACGGTTTTAGACAAATAAACTTATCTTACTTAAATATGCGTATATTGATTTTATGTTTAATTTTAATCTCGTTAATATTATCAATATTTGTCGCTTTTATGCTAACATTTAAGCACACTATTTGGTGGTAGGGGGGATTTTATGGGTGGACACGTTAATTAATGTAGTGTAGCAATCCTTGAGTTCGCACGGTAAAGTGTATTTCAAAACTCAACTAAAATGGAGGAGTTCTGAAAATGCAGTATTAAAGTTATTGCCGCTAATTTTTTAAGCTATTCCTCGAAAATATGATTTTTATGTCTTTTTAGGCCACTACAAGTAGAAAAACAACAAGAAACTCCGCAAGATGTAAATAATTAATCGCACGTTTTTGGCGTTTCGTCCCAGTTTGCGGCGTCAACAATTTGTAAAATTAATAAAGCTTAATTTTGCAACAATAAACAACGGACACATTTAACCCTCGTCATAACGATTCCTTTGTTGTGGCAATTGGACAATTCGTAATAATGAATTTGTACCATTAGAACACGAACCGATTTGAAATTTTTTTTTAACTTTCATTGTCATCGGTCTTGTGTATGTGTATCAAGTTTCAGTTCTCTAGCTTGTCAGGAAGTTGGTTTAATATTGATTACAAGATTTGACCCGGACAGACAGAAAAGCAAGTTAAATAAATAAAAAGCGTATAAAAACACTCATGTGATTATGTCATACAAATCCAACATAATGTTAGTTATTATTATATGTTTTCAATATTATAATAATAGAAAATAAAAGTTTTTTGTTATTTTAGCGTTTATAAAACAAACTTTTCTTTTGAAAAAACTTTTTTATTATACAGGGTTATGCAAAAGTCTGGACCCATAGGCAATTTATTATAGAAATCTACTAATATCATTAATTACAATATACTAATTTGCAGTTTGCAATAAGTGTTTGAACTGAAATCCACCTTCTTCCAAATACTTTCTCTCTCGTGATTTCTGAGCATACAGTTATTCACTCTTAGGGTTTTAATTTCCTGTGTGATGTTATCATTTAATGCTTCTAGTGTTCTCTTTTAATTTCCCTTTTATAATAAATAAAATTATAAAAATACTTAAATTTAAATGATCAAAATTATGTTAAAAATAATAAAAAAAATTCTATAATAGATTGCCTATATTTGCACAACCCTGTATATTAATTAGTACATTTATCAAAAGCTTAATGTTGAGGAAACAATACAGTACATACCGAAAGTATAAATAATCTAAGTAATCAGTCAGAAAAAATTTATTAACCTATATTTTGCTTAATCAATTTTTTATCAAAGATATAACATTCTTATAAACATCTCACTCTTATAAAGAAATTCTGTAAAATTTTATTGATTTTTCTTAAAGACAGAAAAAATTTCTGTCCTATAAATTGCCCAACTTGGTCTCAAAAGGTTTATTTTGATTGAAAAAAATTAACATGCAAATTTCAGGGAGAGCTTACTATGCATTTCGTGGTGCTTCACATTCATTTAAAAATTTTTGCTATTGCCAACCAAAACTGCCACGTTCAAAACAGGGAATGATAAATTTTTGATATTGAGGTAGCAGAAATTTGGAAATGCAAAAATGAAGGACTAAGTGTTGTAAAAATGTCAAAGAAAATTGATAGAAGTGCTGCTGTCCTGTTCAATCTTAAGAGAAGATCCTTCTGAGCCTTGAAAACGACGTTCTGGCCGACCGAAGTTCTACAACTTCAAGAGATGATCATCCGATTACCTCCCTATGCATGTAGCGTGCCATCCTGGAATTGTTCTGTCTTCTGTATGCTGACACATGCCCTTTATTTGCTTTTCCTCATGAGAGTGAATGTTATTATGGTAATTTTTGGTAATTTCTTGATTTGTATGTTGAACATTCTTTGTGAAGTGCATAAGGAGGTAACTAATAAATTCAGCATGTGATTGTTGGTGATCCGTTCATCGGATTTTGAAATTTTTTTTTGTTTTGTTCGGAATTCCATGCTGAACAAGTCTTCAATTGGAATTTTTCGTGTATCTGTTACGGTTTTTAAGATAGGATTTGAATGTGTCCTAATTTGCGTATTTGGGATGATGAAAAGTACATCATGGGGTAGGTCACCCACAACTTCCTATTCTTTGGATTCTTCAAAACTGACATATCTGTTTCGGTTACGAAAATAAAGGGGGGGGGGCTCATTTTTGTATCCACCCTGTATACAGGGTGTCTCAGAATGATGGGTGAACTTTAATAGTAAATGTAATATCAACAAATTCACTGATTTTGGTATCAGAAGATTCCACATTTGTTAACGTATCGGACAATAGCAAGCTTGTGATCTTCCGGCAACCACCCTCCAGGGGCAGCAACCCCACCAGAGGGTTTAACGGCAAAAATGGCATAGGAAAACATTGTTCCTGTTAGCACTACCTATCACCCCTAGAAGTTTGTACCATGAATTCTGAGACACCCTGTATAGGAAGTATATAAATTCTCAGAATAATAAAAATTATAAAAACTCTAGGGTCCATCAGTTTAAGTATTTGAATATGAGATATCTTCTATTTTACAACATTGTTGCAATATGCCTTTCATTTGTAGAGTTATTTGATAAATTGTATCTCATTTCTTTAGAGTTTATGTTAAATTTAAACGCCATGTGGAATAATGATTGAATACTGCAGTTCATATCATCCAGTTGATAAGCTATATTGGTCCAATTTTGAAAATCTCTGCTTATTATTGAGTCTACTATATGCACATACACTACATGATCAAAGGAGTTGGGACACCTGTTGCTCTACCGTAAAGCCGCAAAAAGCTTCAATCAGTAGTGTGTAGGACCACCCCGAGCTGCTATCACTGCCTCCACCCTACATGGCATACTGTCCATAATTTTACGGTATGTGTCCAAAGGTATTGACCTCCATTCCTCGAGGAGTGTCGTGGTCAGTTCCTGGAGAGCTGTAGGGTGAACCATCCTGGATCTCACACGTCGTTCCAATTCGTCCCAAAGATGTTCGATGGGGTTGAGATCAGGACTCTGGGCGGGCCAATCCAGTTCTTCAACCCGCATCTCGTCAAACCAGTCGGATATGGATCTTGCTTTTGGCAAGGCGCATTGTCGTGCTGGAAGATGAACGGCCCGTCACCGAAGTGTTCCCACAGCGCTGGAAGTGCCCCGTTATCCAGAATGGTCCTGTAGCCATCAGCATTGAGGTTTCCGTCCACCTTGATTAGCAGGCCCAGTCTAGTCCAGGAGAAACACTTATCCCAACTCCTTTGATCGTGTAGTGTATATACCTTTTATTGTTATAGGCTGCCATCTAAAGAGATACTGAATATCGATTATCGATGATAATGATTTTTGCGATAGTAATCGTCGGAATATATTCATGCTCTTTACATCCCTGAAGTTTCAGGATAATTTGTCAAGTATTTTTCTAGATATTCGACAAAACGTCTAAAAACTTTTAGGTAGATAGTGTATTTACAACCACACGGATTTCAACACTTTTAAAATTTATACCTTCTCTACTTTTTACATCTTATTTCATTATTTACACCCTCGCTCTATCTGCTTACAAAAATATAATAAAATAATCTCAAAAAATATTCTTTCTATAAAAATATTTCCAATAAAATTTAACTAAAGATTCAAGCCTTAAAAAGTTATTCTAAATACTTAGCAATTCAATATAAAATGTTTTACCGCAGGACTATTGGAATTGGAAGATAAGAGAACTTATTAATTATTGTTGTGACTATTGTTGTGTAATCTTAACTGTATAATGTTTTATCAAGAATTGATGAAGGGGGAGACTACCTTGGTTTTATTGTATCCTTTGGGGACTACCTTCTTTAAGCTTTTAGCTTTTGTAGTTTCCTTAATATTTGTAATGAATATTAAAATAAATTATTATTATTATTATTATTGTAATTTTTTTCCAATTTCAAAATCCAGGTTAAAAAATACAGATTCAATGTGTTTTTTAAAAATTGTTGAAATCGATTGAGAACATTAAAAAAATATTCATTCTTTATTAAAAATTTATTTTTTTTACACAAAATTTTTTTCTCATTCTTTTTATGTTTTGTTATGAAATATATATTTTTTTACTTGTTACCTTTAGAATTTCAAAGCGATTTGAAAAAATTAGCTTGAGATATGACTTTTAAACAAAAAGTACGAAAAAATGTATTTGTTTATAACTTTGTAACAAATGGAAAATTTTCAATTCAAAAATATTTTGGGAATATTAATCTTCCATTAAGTACTATCAAATTATAATAAAAGTTTTAAATTTCACGACATGTTTCTTTTTGAGGGGCCCACTTCAGGAATTCTTACTCATAATCTGGTTGGTCCGGCCCTTACAATACGGAAGTATAAATGCCCGGCTAAGATTTTGAACTTATCAGTAAACATACCATTATCATAATCCTACAATAACTACACATTTCGGGAATGCTTCTTGTCGTTTTTTAAAAACTATATTTTACATACAAGCAATATTTCCAACTTTGGTAATCTATAACTCCATCTCACTACTCATTTTATTTTTCTTCTACCTTGTAATTATTTATCGTGATAATTTATATTGATATGTGATGATTTGCTTAATAAACTTATTGGTAGTGAGACACACCCAAATACACACAAACACAACTTAATGCTTTTATGATAAAACAATCTATTATTTCATCAATTCTAAACTTACTGAATAATCTTTAAATTACATTATACAATTCACGCCAACAAATCAAACATTAATTATAGAAATATTAGTAATCGCAAGATTTGAATAGACTAATGTGAATTAAATTATTCAAACTTACGGATGGAATTGTCAGCTGTAGTCAATTTGATTGCGCATAGCATATAACAAAGAATACTGAACCACCAAAGATTCATTTTCTCGAAATCTCAAAGCACTGGCTTGTTGAAAATGTAAATTACAATCGCCAATGGTTGTAGGTTGGTTAATCCTCTTGCTGCGTAAAAGCGGACCCAAAATTTCATTACCTTTATTTGCGGAAATCGGATTCACTCCACAGGGTATAGAGAACGTCTTGTTATGCTGCGAAAACTGTTGCTGCTAAAAAAAGATTAAAGGTTGGATATCTTGATTCTCTGATAATTAAAAAAAAATTAACTCTTGCAAATTAACGGTGCAAACACTATGAATAAACAAAGATATATGATGGAGATAATGCTCCAACAGAAGTAAGCATGTTCAGATAAAAAAGAAAAGGAAAAATTATGCGAACTTAATTCGAAACAAGCTCGTCCGTTCACTGGTTCACTAAGTATACTCCAACCAACGAATCAAGAGAACTGTCAATCACTGCGTTTCCATGGAGACCAGCAGGAGTAAAATTTACCCTCGTACTGAGGTTGCTGTTAAATGAATTACTGTTAAATTGGTGGGCTTTAAAATGGCCTTTTTTTACAATTAATTCGAAATGAATTTTTCTCAGAAGAATCGTAATACTTTCTTGTTTGAAATGTTGCTAGAGCACGTTTTGAACAGTGGGCACTTAGAGCAAGATATATGAACGATAAGTAAAAGACACGTGCAACGAGGTTAAGGTAGCTGCCTATTGGCTGATGAACTTAGCCAACGTCATGACCACGTGATCTATTGCAGAAGGAGCGATTCTCATGATTTGTCTGTTGGACTATTTATACCTCATCTGTTCACCAGATCGCGAAATTTTTCCTTTCGTTTTTCATCTTAAAATGTCTATCTTTATGTTGGAGCATTATCTCCAATATTTATTTCTTAATTTGTTATGAGTTTTCATCAGCTTTCTGATGGTTTACAAAGGAAGAATTTCTGATCTGCGAACTGGATGGTGCCCTATCATTGGGCTTCCACTTTGACTATTTAGTAGTCTTTAGGACACTTGGAAACATTTTGCTATTTCAGTATCCGCGGTGACCCAGTTGTTGTCTTTTTATTATAGATACTTGTGGTCCCTGCATCGAATTACACTGGACTTCAAATGAAACTGCTTTCGAGATGAAAAGACCATGTCATGTTTTGATTCGAGTGGATGTAATGATTTTTTTACGGTCCTTCTTCCAAGCTGCGCAATGGTCCTCAAAGTAACATTCTGGAACGACTGGAGTTCACTCCATCTGCTTCTACATATAGTCGCCCACGCAGGCATTCCATAGAAGAGGATGGTCTGAATGACTTTCTTGTACAATAGTAATTTATTGTCGATGCTGAGGGCTGTTTCTACCCAGGAGAGGTATAAGGCTGTACTTAGCCCTCTTTGCTTTGTTTAGAGCAAAAGTTACGTGACGATTCCAGGTGAGTCTTGACTCGATGGTAACACCAAGATACATGTAGTTGTCAACCCATTCGAGTTTCTTATTGAATAGAACCAGGGAATCCGGGGGACGTTTAAGCTTTTTGTTGAATACACGGCTTTGCATTTCCCGACGTTAAGATTCAGTTTCCAGCAATTAAACCAGTCCTCGAACTTCTTCAAGGCGTTCTGCAGCTGAGTGATAACGTGAGATGGCTGGTGCGCCCAAGCCATGATGGCAGTATCATCAGCATAGAAATATAAATTGCACTTCTCAGGTTTTGGGAAATCGTGCACAAAATAATTAAAGAGAACGGGCCCGAGGACAGAACCCTGTGGGACACCGGCCTTTACCTTGCGGGGCGTGGAGAAGTTTTCGCCAACTTTGGCTTGATAGAACCTGTCGCTGAGAAAGGAACTCACCATCATAATCAAATCAGAAGGGAGCCCGTCTCTAATCATCTTGTAGATTAACCCCTGTGCCACACCTGATCGAAAGCTTTGCTGGCATCAAGAAAAACCACGCCATCTTAGTTGTAGGCTATGTACCTGGAAAGGTTTAGTGGGGTGCTCAGAACTTCAACGAGCCTCCATATCTGCATCTGACACGAGTGGGCGGCTCGAAAGCCAAACTGTTCTTCCCGCATTAAACCATTGGTGAGACAGTAGTCTTTAAACCTGGTGAGGATAGTTTTCTCCAAGACTTTAGACTCGACGGGAGTAGGTTGATAGGTCGGTAGCTCGCGGGAATTGCAGGATTTTGCCCCTGCTTGGAAATACTTAACACAATAGACTGCTTCCAAGCAGTCGGGAAATAGAAAAACTTCCAACAGTTGCTTTTGATATTGGAGATGTCGCTAATGATGTTCTTTGGGAGATTCTTTAAGGCGTTATTATTTACCTTGTCTCTTCCTGGAGCCTTCCTCTTTTTCAGATTTCTTATGATGGTACTGATTTCTCCGGCCTCGATGATGATCTTAGTTGTAGGCTGTGGGACTTCATGAAAGTTGGCAAGACCATCTTCCACAGTCTGGTACATGGAAGTCCCTATGGCTTGCGAACAAGGAGCCGAGCTTTAACCTATGCTCATAGGGCATGTTTGATAGCGACAGCTTCCATGTCCGCAGTAGCTTAGTAGTTAGAGCGTTGGGGTGTATACCAGGAGGTCCCTAGTTCGAGTCCAGGCCCTGGAATTTTCTTTACTATTTTTCACTATTTATAAATTAATATCGGAGGTAATGGCGTGAAAAAATCCTCCTAAGACCATTTTTCCAAACATTATTATAAAGTATATTTTGCAGAGAAGTGACTTGAGCGTCTAATTGAGTAAGTTTAGTAGCGGTAGACTCCATTCTCTCGAGCAATGGATCGAGGGTTGACGAGATTTCGAGAAATTTCGCATTAATTTTTAAGATTTGTTCAGACATTATAGACATAAGTGAATCAATATTGGAAGGTTTACTATAAAAGGCTAGTATACCTTTTTCAATCGCATTGGACAATGAATCATTGCTGGATGCTTTGGCAGGGTAGTCCGCAGACGGAAGACGTTGAGTATTCGGTTTTAAATTAGTCGTGTTTTTATTATTTTCTCGGGGCATCTTGAATAAAACCAGGAGTTTGTAAACTACGATAATAAAATAGAATAACGAAATAGTAATTAAACTTTAAGTATCATTGGTGATTGTTTACAATCTTCTTCGCAGCGAAGAGCTCTTCAGCCGTGCAGAGTAGACGCCGCCAATTTGTTTTTTTTGACGATGATGTTATTTATGTGATTTCCACTTGACAATGATGTTATTTACAGTTGAACGGGGTATTTGCAGAATAGCAGAAGTCTCGCGCGCAGATTTGTTGCATAGTTGACGATGAATCCACATTGGATCTCATTGAGCTATTTATAATATTTTAGATATCATAGACATGTAAGTTAGGAAACATAACACTGATTTGGAGATGTATGGGGAAACTTTTAATCATAAAATGTATGACACACCATATCATTTGAATATCATTATATGCAAATCTAATGTTGTTGCCATTTTTATTAATTTTATTTTATAAAGAACATTGTTGCATGTTATTTTTGTATGTTAAGATAACTTCTTATTTCTTTTGTGTTTCGCCACTGAAGATGGATACCTGATACCCGAAATACGTATCTGGTATTTCCTTTTTCCTCCTTGTGGATTAGAGGTTTTCACTTTTGGTTTATACTCTATGTAGAGGAGAATTTCTTAATTTAATGATTAATATTTTTCATTTTTCCTATTCTAATTAAATTGTTTTTTTTTCACAAACTCGGTGAAGGAATGCAATGATAGAAGATGAGCGGATGAACGATCCTTCACTTTGGCCTTGCGTAAAGTGCGGCGACGTTTGCGCGGCGATTAGGATCGACTGGAAACCTGTGAAAAGAAATTTCAGATTTTTTTTGCCCTATTGGCACAATATGCATCGCTAATCACGATATAATCATTGTTGAATTTTTTATAATTATAATACCGAGGACACGGTTTAAACATAAAATTGTGTGGATTTTCAGTTTCGTGCACACTTTCGGCAAACGTTCATGATTTTCATCGAAAGTCACCCAAATGGGTGGATTTACAGTTTCGTGCACACTTTTGTCATATGTTCATGATTTTCACCGAAATTACCTAAATGAGTGGATTTACAGTTTCGTGCCGGATCCTTATTTGACAAAGGTTGAAAGCAACTGTAACTGACTTTTGTGCATCACTTCCTGTTCCGTCCTGGAATACCTACACCATCTAGCAGCAGCAATAAGTACCACATGCCTCAATATCATTGCTGCATATTGAAAAATGTGGATCGCAGTTTGGGATTCCATTGAAAAAAATAGTTGTTCTTGTGGAACATTCTTGTCATTGGCGCGTACATTTTGGTCCAACTTCGGGATCTGAACACCTTTCCAATATTTACTATTCTTCATGTATGACGAAATTATTTCAGTTCTACTCCCATGTTCTTTCTTTTAAGTTCTCATCTGGTACTTTTACGGGCAGCTAAATTTGATCTGCGCGACGTTAAACTCACCCTGTATTAAAGCAATATTAGGATTTATAATTATATCACTGTTATCGTAGTTTCAGCTTGGTAGCAAAACACAAGCAACCTTACCAGGAGGAAATGATTTACGTGCTCTTGACCTAGACCATGAAGATCTTTTTTTTTTTTATTTTATTTTTTTATTTTTATTTTTTTGCCATGTACTGTCGTCAAAGGGAAATAATCCACACTTGAATTTTACTCTAAGTTTTACCGTTTCAATATTAATTTATTTTTAATAATTTAATATTGCATTTAGAGTTAACATTATTAAAATTATTAAATTTAAATAATTATAATTAAAAAAGCTATTAAAACAACACATTAGCATGAAATGTAATATTAAGTATTAAACTCGTGTGGATTATTTCCTTTGGTTGATTGTACATACTTGTCTACGATTTTCGGAAACAGGTATTTGTTTGTGTTTACTGATAACTCTCAATATGATAGTGTCGATTTAAATACATATCGTGCATGCTCTTCATTAATTATGATTAACTAATTACATTATGTAGGCTATATTTAAATTTTTTTTTAAGGGAACATTACAGTTGGCTAATCTGAAAACGTAAGAGTAATAAGGGCATTAATAGCCCTATGAAACCAGAAGGGATATTAAATCTTTTTGGGACGGAATAAAAATAGCAAGAAAATACGATATGCATATCTTATCTGAGCTTTTATCAGTTATAGACAAAACAAACGCGCATTTCCAAGAATTTCTGGTACTATTTCAAAAAATAACGCTAATTGTTCTCTGTTAAGTTGCCTTCATATTTTAACGATTATCTCGAATTCGAAATTTATCCACAAAACAAGATGATTTAATTATTATTTATTAATTAATTTTATTTAAAAATAAATTGAGCTCTTAATTGAAGCAGAGGGGGATCAAGCGGGTGTCGCACCTGGTGGGCGCCAGGGTCCCCGACCTCGAAGGGAAAAAAATTAAGAAAATAAGTTAAAAATCTTTGAATAAGAAAGTAAAAGCTATGGAAAATGTGGATAATAAGAATAATATGAAATAGGAGACAAGAAAAACATTTTTCTACAATAAGAAATTTAACTTATTCTGGTAAAGTTTAGTCTTGCCTCCGATTTTATTTGCCTTAAAAATATAATAAAACACCAAGCTGATAAGCGCTTGTTGCGTGAAGCCAGAGGATTTTCAAGCTGCTTTTCGCTTCAAGCGGATATCTAGGTCTATTTCTTTGATTTTAAAGCAACTTGCTGCTTGGAAATGACCGAGGCGGATGCGCACTACAAGCCTTTCGCCGTTGATTATAATGGGTGCGTACTATGTTCTATACAGGGTGTTCTCGAATAACGTGTACAAACTTGGGGGGTGATAGAGGGATAAATCAAAGCAACATTTCCCTCTTTCTTTTTTTTCTCTGGAGCATTGTTTTTGAGATAAAAAATGTTGAAATCCTACATGCAGGAAGCAGTTGTTTGGATAGATTCTGTACGAAACATCTGTGGGATCCGATGAAGAGCTGGTAGCCAGAATCGCCGTAGCTGCGGACCAGATTCGCGAAGAACCAGGAACTTTTGAACGTGTACGTCAGTCCATGCGGCGTCGTTGTGAAGCATGCATTCAAGCCAGAGGGAGTCAATTTTAACACTTATTGTAAAACATTTGCATGTTTCATAAAAAACAAGTCGCATTATTGTAGTGTATGCAATGTGTTTTTGTTCTTTTTATTACATGATTGATTATGATTTTGACGTGTTCCAGAAGCACGGGTTGAGTGGCATGTTACGTCTACGCGACGTCCAACATTTTTTATCTCAAAAACAATGCCCCAGAGAAAAAAACGAAAGAGGGAAATGTCAACACCCCCTATATCTCCCTATAACCCCTGAGATATAGGGGGTGTTGG